>OFHU01000988.1:0-47494 GCA_900245905.1 Lacerta viridis
CCCACACCCCTTCAAGTCACAGTGAGCGTTTTGCGTTCCCCCACAATGCTTTGCGGCACGCTGCTGCACTGAGCAACTTATGAGCATGGGCATGCTGAGAGTCACCCCCCTCCCCTGGAAACCGGGTCGGACGCCCCCCCGCCCCCCTAGTGACGCCCCTGTTCGTAAGCATCCCTGCTAAGCCATGCACAAGAGGAAGTGCCACAGCTCTGTGACAGGCAGAGCAACTGTTTTGCAAAGCAGAATGTCTCAGGTTCAGTCTGTGATGTCCTCAGTTAAAAGGATGAGGTAGCATCTTCTGAGACCCTGGAGAGCAGATTCCAAATACTGGGCTGGATAGAAAGTAAGGCAACATTCTGCACTCCGAATCTCCAGCCCATTCTCTTAAGGTTTGATCTCCACCATCTCCTGCGCAAAGGATCTCAGGGAGCAGGTGGTTGTGGGGAAGTCCATCTGCTGCAGAGAGCTGCTGCCAGAGAGTGGGCAACATGCTGCACTCCAGATCCACTTTGATTCTGTATCACAGCTGTCGTCACCAAGATCAGATTCTGTAGCAAACGCATAGAATTGGAAGACACCCCAAGTGTCATCTAGTCCAACCCCTGCAATGCAGGCATCTCAACATGTGGTCACCCATCCAATCTGAAACCATACCGGACCCTGCTTAGCTTTGCAAAATGTGCATGCAGTTCTCAATTCCTGTCGGTCCCAGCCAGCAAGACAAATGGGCAGGACCAATGGGAATGGCAGCCCAACAATATTCGCAGGTTCCCTATCCATGCCTTACAAAGACCCCAGTTCCAAGCCATCTCAGGGAAGGGCCGTAATTCAGTGCCAGAGCATCAGCTTTACATGCAGAAGGTCCCAGGTTCAGCCCCCGGGTAGGGCTGGGGTAGATCCCCTGCCCGGAAGCCCAAGGGGCCGCTGCCAGTCAGTGTAGATAACACTGTACTATTTGGACCAATGGTCTGACTTAGGATAAGGTGGCTTCCTAGTCCTGCGCAGGGTTTGGAGCAGAAGCGTTTCCCTCACTGTGCAACAGCATCCTCACTCCCTGTCATTCATGGGAAACAAGCTCAGAAGTGCAGGCTCCTTAGAGCAGATAAAAGGATCGGCAGTTAGATGCAGAAGCAACTGCAAAAGGTCACAGAGCAAGGCGCTGGAAACCCGGAACTTCCATTCCATCGCAATTGGTTCCTCGAGGACATATCATCCAAGAACCCAGGAAATCAGAATGGCAGCTTATAAAGATCATGCCAGCCTATTTTGGGGACTGTAAATGGAACTCCTATATCTAGGAGGGCCTGCGCAAGGAACCTCAGCTTCGACGTGATCTTGCCTGGTAAATGGAAGCCCTGCTGCTGAACGGAAACACACACGCGCGGAGTATTTTTTTCGTCCGCTCTTCCGATGCACTTTTGTCCCTCAGGGGGATTTACAACATATGTTGAAGACGTTGCTGCCTTGCATTTATTTATTTATTTCATAAAAAAGTTATACACCGTTTGATTGGGAAAAAAGAAAGAAACCCTCAAAGAGGTTGATGGAAAAGATAAAACAATAAAATTATTGATAAAAGCAATGAATTAGAATAATTGAAAATGTCCAAAAAATTTAAAACCAACAACAAACCATATTACACTGGTCCTTAAAGACCTGCATTGGCTCCCGGTATGTTTCCGAGCACAATTCAAAGTCTTGGTGCCAAACTTTAAAGCCATAATGGCCTCGGCCCAGTATACCTGAAGGAGCATCTCCACCTCCATCGTTCAGCCCGGACACTGAGGTCCAGCTCCGAGGGCCTTCTGGCGGTTCCCTCACTGCGAGAAGTGAGGTTACAGGGAACCAGGCAGAGGGCCTTCTTGGTGGTAGTGCCTGCCCTGTGGAATGCCCTCCCATCAGATGTCAAGGAAATAAACAACTATCTGACTTTTAGAAGACATCTGAAGGCAGCCCTGTTTAGGTAAGTTTTTTTGTTTGATGTTTTATTCTGTTTTTAGTCCTTTGTTGGGACCCACCCAGAGTGGCTGGGGA
This sequence comes from Lacerta viridis, assembly GCA_900245905.1. NCBI lineage: Eukaryota > Metazoa > Chordata > Lepidosauria > Squamata > Lacertidae > Lacerta > Lacerta viridis. The sequence continues at coordinate 2,035 of OFHU01000988.1, forward strand.
GACCCAGCCAGATGGGCAGGGTATAAATAAAATAATAATAATAATAATAATAATAATAATAATAATAATAATAAGCAGATTAAATGATGCACCAAACATGTCTCTCCACTTCATTAACAGGGATACCGTAAGCTTCTGCAAAACTTGCCTGTTTACTTTCTACAAACAATCTTTCCGCAGCAAGGAACAGGATGTGACAGATAACTTCAATAAGGTCTTTCAGTCCACCCATGATAGATGAAAGGTGTTTGTGGGAAAAGTCACCTGATATAATCCATTGTCAAACCATCTTTCAGATTAACAGGTATGACCCTTGTGGAGCACCACCAGTCATAAATTTGTCATGGATGATCAATGCTTCCAGTAAAAAGCTAGCTCCCCCTCCCCACACACACATTTTGTGAAGACAATGCTAAGGCTCTGTTTATAAGTTATAGGTGCCCTTAACCTCCTAGAAAGATCATCATAGGAAATCAAAGAGATCTGATCTTGGCTTAATTTTTACAATCAAGCCTTGTGATGTTCTTGTACTGCTCTTTCTGTGATCTGAGCATGCGGCCTGAGTTACTGCATTTGCAGATAAGGCCAGCCCTATTGTGAGATACTGCAAATTGGCTCGATCCGGGGTTGCACCCTCCTTCCCTCGGCCAGCCAAGGAGCACGTGGGCACCCTTTTGCATGTTCAGACCCAGAAACCTCCCCCCCCCAAATAAATTCACACTTGACTCAAATTTTAGTTTGGTTTTTGGCAGAATTTAGGCCACAACTTTATTGATTACAGAAAGTGAATGGTTGCATAGGCTCTGGTTCGACTAGCTCCCTGCCATGCAGGTAGCGCTGACCCAGGGTTCCAGCATAGGTCAGCCAAGGGTGAACACCTGGATAAGCGGAAAGCCGGGAACAGACTATCTCCACCACCCAAATGTCCCCCTGGACTCAGGCACGGGCACAACCCCCTCTCAGGGGTTGACCAAACCATCGAGTCCCTGGATTCCTTTAACGGAATACCCTTCACATAGGGATGGCGAGAGCGTTCTCCCATCCCTATCACCTGAACCAGAGCCTATCCGCAACCTTACAAGTTGTGACGATTTGCTACGCGGCAGGCGAAACCCAAATGGCAACAGCCAATCAGCCAAGTGGGGAAAATTCCTGCTGTACCCCTGTCCCAACGACAGACGACAGCATAGCAAGGTCAAGCGCACAAGCCCTAAAAGTAGGGAGAGGTGGGCGGGTGTTCCGAATGCATGCACCGAAAAGAGGAAGCTTTGGGTCACATGCATGGGTATTTATAGGTCCCTCGATCTGTTTGGACTGCGCCCCATTGGCCTGATTGAACCCAGCATTAAGGGACCTCACAGGGTGTCGGTTTCCAGGTCTCATCGCAACACGTGCCCTCTTTGAGGGTGGACCCGATTTGCCAGCCATAAGGAGAAGGAGGTGCCACCGCTGCCCCAACCATGAAAACCTGTCCCAGGCATGGCTTCCTTCCCTGCGGCTCTGGCCTCGATGTGTGGGGACCTGGTTGTGCCCCCTAAAAAAAAAAACTGTGCCTGGGGCCACGGCCCCCAGCACCCCATGCTATGCCACTGGCCACAGGCATAAGTGGGTGGAGAAGCAAATGCCAATTCTTCTTTAAAGCAGGCTAGTTTCTACCCACTCCCTCACACGCCCCTCTCTAGCCTCCATCCATCCAGGCAGGTGGCGTTATCAGAGTTCACCTGTAGCTGCATGGTGAGATGTGATTAGAGACAACCCAGTCTCCGAAGGCGCTTTTTTTTTTTTTTAATCTGAGAGTTAAAAATACTAAGAAAAGATTATTGTTGTTTTTTTCATGTCTGCCTACCAGCCAGGCACAAAACACTTTAAAAACCTGCCTCGTCACAATATTGTCACTCTCTTTGCGGTGCTTGCCTTCTCTGAAGAATTTTTCATTATTGATTGGCGTCGCTTCTCAGGGAAGTTGAGACGACATGTGGAGAAGGGCATGATTAAAGAACTGGTTTGAAACTGTAAAAGCTCTGATGGTTCCTGACAAGTGTTTGGGTTTGTTAGAATCATAGACTTGTAGAGTTGGAAGGGATCCCAAGGGTCATCCAGTCCAACCCCCTGCAATGCAGGAATCTCAACTAAAGCATCTGTGACAGATGGCTATCCAAACTCTGCTTAAAAACCTCCAAGGAAGGAGAGCCCACCATTTTCCATTCCACTGTTGAACAGCTCTTACCATCAAAAAATTATTCCTGCTGTTTATTCAGAATCTCCTTTCTTGCAACTTGAAGCCATGGGTTCGAGTCCTGCCCTCCAGAGCCGTAGAAAACAAGCATGCTCCCTCCTCCGTGTGACAGCCCTTTAGATATTTGAAGATGACTATTGTATCTCCTCTCAGCCTCCTCTTTTCCAGGCTAAACATACCCAGCTCCTTCAATCGTCCCACATAATGGTTTCTAGACCCTTGATCATCTTGGTTGCACACATTCCAGCTTGTCAACAACCTTCTTAAATTGTGGTGCCCAGAATTGGACACAGTATTCCAGGTGTGGTCTTTTTTTTTTAAATAAGATTTTTATTATTTTCCAATAAAACAAGAGAAAAACATAACATAACATAAACACCAACATTAACACAATAAAAACATATTACATAAACACAATCAACAAAGAAAACAATTAGGACAAAACCAAAACCAATACATACCTAAACTGGAACACCAATCTATCTCTTGCTACTTAACAAAATCTAGTTTCTGATCTTCTAAAGGGACCTCCCCCGCTTTCCCTCCTCTGCCTTCAATACTAATATGCTTTGGTAACATCCATTTATAACATTACAATTCATTATCCAACCTTTTATACTATCATAAAACTTAACATCTTATAATATCATGAAATAATTCTTAATTCAATCTTATACTTCTTTTCACTTAAACTGCTGCTATTAGTCAGTTATATATCTCTTCGCTAATTCAAAATTCCCAAAATCGTAACATCAAAGTCTTAAAACTTAACATCAAAATCCTAAAGTCTTAACACGCTATCTTCAGGGTACCATAAATCCGTCCTAATTCAATTTTTATCATTTTCACCCTATTCCCCTTCTTACCATTTTTCTGCTCTCTCCCATGCCCCCCCACCATTCATCTTTACATTCCCCTCTGTTGTCCTTGTTCAGTGTCATTTTATAGTTTATAAATCTCCTCCTTGGGAGCCTCAAGAGGCACCAACTCTCCTCTCCCAGCAACTCCATTTCGCAATTTTGATATTCTTCCACTTGTGTCTTCAAAAATCTTCTCACCTTCATCTCTGGACTCCCACTCCAGAGACAGGATCTTGTAGCTCCAGTCAAAACATCAGCCCTGTGTCTCTCACTACGCCAGGACCGTCCATTTACCTGGGGTTGCTGAATCAGTTCGTCCCATTTCTCCAGCACCTCCCCCAGCTCCCTGGAGAAGTCTGCTTCCAAGTTATCAAAATTCTCCCAAATCTGGCTGGTTTCTCTTGCTCCAAAACAAATTTCTTTGAGATTACGCCCTATCCAGACCATTTTCCGATTCATAAGCTCCAATTGCAGAAGGATTGTTCTTTGTTCCTGGGTAATACCCGGATCTAGAATCAGTTTAAAAGCGAAAGCAAGCATGGTTGGAGAAGACAAAGGGTGTCAAATGTCAGTAATTTTCCATCTTGCGTACTAGTTTTCCAACGCCATTTTCCCTGAGACAGGGTGCCAAAAACAATTCCAAAAGCCACAGAAGAGATATTTCCAAAATCTTCAATCCCCTCACAGGGATTTAATCCATCTTCTCTGTCAAAGTGCTTCGTAACAACATTGTATCTAGTGATGCAGCTGCAGCCACTTGAAACTTAATTACCTCCTCTGCACAACAAAGGAGAGGGACGGGCTTCCTTTTAACATCCCTCCCGGCTGCCAATTATTCAAATGTAAATCCAATTAGTCCCGTACTTACAGCGGCCGGGGTTCTTCTTTTTTCTTTGAAGTTAGCAGGAAAAGCTTGGTGCTCAGGTCTGGCAGAATCGCTGCTTTGATCTCCTGGGGGGGTGCATCCGCCTCTTCAGTCCCGTGTCGGAGCTCCGCTCGCTTGATTTCCCCCCCTTACGAGGGTCAATCAAGAGCAGAGACGGCACGTCTGGGACCCACGAGGCCGCGGTCCACGGGACGCTCTTCCCGTGGCTTTAAGGGGCCCTTGGCGCAGACAAGGAGACCCCTAAAACCCCCCGGGAGCTGGAGCTCTTTAGCTCCACTCCGCCATTATCCGGCACCAAACCGGAAGCCAGTATTCCAGGTGTGGTCTGACCAAGGCAGAATAGAATGGTTCTATTACTTCCCTTGATCTGGACACTATATTTCTGTTGATGCAACCTAGAATAGCATTTGCTTTTTCTGTTGCTGCATCACACTGTTGACTCATGTTAAGCTTGTGGTCCACCAAGACCCCTAGAGTGCAGAACCTTTAAATTTGTCCCTATTGAAATTCATTTTGTTAGCTTGTTCCCAGTTCTCCAATTTGTTAAGGTCATTTTGAATTCCGATTTTGTTTTCAGCTGTCTTTTCCAGATTGGTGCTATCACGAATTTGATTAGCATCTCCTCAATTCCTTCACCTGAGTCATTAATAAAGACGTTGAACAACAATGGGGCCAGGACGCAACCTTGTGGCACCCCACTTGTCACTTTTTCCCACGATGATGAGAAACCGTTAGCACCCTTTGGGTTTGGCCAGTCAACCAGCTACAAATCCACCTAACCGTTACCTCATCTAGCCCACATTTTACTAGCTTCTCCACAAGAACACCATGGTGGACATTGTCAGAAGCCTTACTACTATTTTTTTAAATAAAACACACAACAACACTACACCAGTGGTTCCCAACTGGTAGTCCGTGGTCCCAATTTCTGGACCCCCAGGAGGTCCACGTAACCCACCCAGGGGGTTGGTAGCACCGTTCTGATAACAAAAGCGACCATAAACTTTGACCATAGACTTTGTCATGGACTTTGAAAACACTTGAACTCAGAACACAAGGGAGAAACGTGCTAAGAGGAAGGCACGCTTGGCAAATCCACACCGTGATCAACTCCCGCCCGGGAACCAATGTGGAAGTATGTGTGTTCCAGAATTGGCCTCCACAATCACTTACAGACTCATTGTTAAAACCGTGTTTATGGAAGACAATCTTACTCAGCTACGAGTGATCACCAAAGAAGAAGACGACGAAGGAGAGAAGATTAAAAATTTCAAAAGAAGGGGGTACATGGCTTCGCTTTTGCAAAAGAGAGGGTCTGCAGTACTTAGCTAATTGGGAATCACGCCCCCAAACCATTTTTTTCAGAATTGTACTGTTTCTGATAATGATGTCAATTCCAACACCAGAGAAATAATCTGTGTGAACCCATTGTTGTTCAGAAATGGCTTTGCCACCACATCTACAATAAAGACTTTTGAGGTCATGCGTTGGTGGAAAAGGCTATATTTATCAATTTAATAGGAAGCTGACAGCCAGGGAACCCCCTCGGATTGATTGGCAAGGGGGCCTGAGGTTTGTGAAGCAGCGGCCCCCCCATTTGTGCCAAAGGACCAGCATCCACTGAGTAAATCTCAACAGTCTGCAAGACATGGCACACCAGACTTGCTTAGCTCACTTAAGAGGTTGCAACAGATTCCCTTAACCTTTCAAGCGTTTTGCAATGCATTCGACGACGCACCCGTTCTTGCTGGAGCTGCGCATATTGCTGAACTTGACAAATTCGCAACCGGGATCAGTTTGCCAACTGTGCTGCGGAACAGCAGGTAAAGGTCAAGCTCAAGAACGCATGACAGATTGAAGCTTGTTCCTTCCAATGTAGCAATTCCCCCCCCTTAAAATGCTGTTGTAAATCCGGCATGACACCGTGCAACATGAGACTATTCTTAAATATATTATTAGACTGCCAGAAGGGGAAACTATTACAAATGTGACCGATTTGCAAGGCTTAGCATACTAATGTCGATTTCCCCCCCCTTCTCATACTTCTGCTGCTGCAACAAATTTTGTTGTTCGGCTTCTCTCCCAGTTGTGCTTCCATGCAGGGCCGGCCCACCCATGAGACAGACTGAAGCAACCACCTTGGGCAGCAGAATCCCACAGAGCACTGCCCCAGTGGTGGATCTTCATGCTCCGGCACCAGGGGGTGGAGAGCAAATGGGGCATGGCTGGCACAACCAGGGGGCGTGGTGCACCATCTGTGGGAGTGTGGTGCCCAGCGCGGGCGGGGTGACAGCTGGGATGGCACCCCACCGGGATCGCGCTGCCAGGGGCAGTGCGCTCCCCCCGCACTCCTCTTCCTCCGCCAGTGCACTGCCCTATGGGTGCCCTGCCCACCCCTGCCGCCAGGGTTGTGTGGAGAGCCAGTGTGGTGTAGTGGTTAAGAGCAGTAGACTCGTAATCTGGTGAACCGGGTTCGCGTCTCCGCTCCTCCACATGCAGCTGCTGGGTGACCTTGGGCTAGTCACACTTCTCTGAAGTCTCTCAGCCCCACTCACCTCACAGAGTGTTTGTTGTGGGGGAGGAAGGGAAAGGAGAATGTTAGCCACTTTGAGACTCCTGCGGGTAGTGATAAAGTGGGATATCAAATCCAAACTCCCCTCCTCCTCCTCCTCCTTCTGTAGCATCTTCTAGCGAAATGTCATCAGAAGTCACAGCGCAATTCTGGTAAGTGATACTTCCAGGGGTGAGCCGCACCTTCCCCTTTTGCCTCAGGTGGCGAAATGGGATGGGCTTCCCCTGTCTCCATGCATAGTCATGACTCCATCGGCCTACCACTGTCTGCCACTGTCAATCAACCTTCAGGGTTCGCCCCCTAACGTTTAGTCATAGCATCATTGGAAAAGGTGAAGACTGAATTATGGTGCAGGAGGAGACTCTTGAGAGTCCCATGTTCTGCAAGAAGATCAAACCTATCCATTCTCAAGGAAATCAGCCCTGAGTGCTCACTGGAAGGACAGATCCTGAAGCTGAGGCTCCAATACTTTGGCCACCTCATGAGAAGAGAAGACTCCCTGGAAAAGACCCTGATGTTGGGAAAGATTGAGGGCACAAGGAGAAGGGGACAACAGAGGACAAGATGGTTGGACAGTGTTCTCGAAGCTACCAACATGAGTCTGACCAAACTGCAGGAGGCAGTGGAAGACAGGAATGCCTGGCGTGCTCTGGTTCATGGGGTCATGAAGATAAAGAACCCCTGGACACTTTAGTCCAGTCAAAGGCGACTATGGGGTTGTGGTGCTCATCTCACTTCTGGCCGAGGGAGCTGGTGTTTGCCCCAGACAGCTTTCCGGGTCATGTGGCCAGCATGACTAAACCGCTTCTGGCACAATGGAACACCATGATGGAAACCGGAGCACATGGAAACTCTGTTTACCTTCCCACCGCAGTGATAACTATTTATCTACTTGCACTGGTATGCTTTTGAACTGCTAGGTTTGCAGGAGATGTATCAGAGCAATGGGAGCTCACCCCTGTGGGATGTGATCCATGAGAGGCAGTCAAATACAACATTCCTTGTAATGCTAGAGAAGACATAGTGAGGGAATGTTTGGTCCAGCCAGTCGAAACAGCCAGGACATCCTTCCTTTTGCATGTGATAGAAAGTGGGTGTGACCTAACCTGTACAGGTAACAAAAGTATTAATCATGCAGCACACCTCTCTCTTTTTGACTTCCTTCTTTGTTTGACCAGCTTCCAGCTAGGACTGCTCTGCTAGCTCTCAGCTAGCAGAAGCACTGGGATTATTCCCCCATATGGGGTAGATCCACATGTACATATTTGTAACTTAAGTCTGCCTTCAGGAATCCAACTGTGAACTGATGTGAGTAAACTTCTTTTATTGACTTTGAATAAGATTGTGGCGTCTTTATTCTTTTAAGAGGGATTCAAGGTTGCTTACCAGGAAGGTACAATTCAATTTGAGACAGATTGAACTGTATAATAGTGAGAGGCTCGCACGAGCCTGCAACCAGCTATCTGCTGTGTATGTAAAAGGGGGAATGTAACTCTGCTACATAAAGGAACTTGCTAGCACAAGTTAGGAAGGATATTAAGAAACAATATATCCTCTCCTGCCACCCTGAACATTCCCACAACCCCGTCACGTGGATTCGAATTGCTGACCTTCTGTTCAGCAAGAGCCTAAGAGGCTCAGTGGTTTAGACCACAACACTCCCTATAGAATCATAGAATCTTAGAGTTGGAAGGGACACCAAGGGTCATCTAGTCCAACCCCCTGCAATGCAGGAATCCCAGCTAAAGTATCCATGACAGATGTCCGTCCAACCTCTGCTTAAAAACCTCCCCGGAAGGAGCGTCAACCACCTCCTCCAAGGACCTCAGGGTGGTGTGTATGGTTCTCCTCCTTTCCATTTCCTCCTCACAACAACCCTGTGAGGTTGGTTAGGCTGAGAGATGTTGACTGGCCCAAGGTCACCCAGTGAGCATCCTAGTAGAGGCGGGATTCAAACCCTGGTTCGACACTATACCATTACACCACAGTGGCTCATTGCTTGGCTGGGGAACCACATTTCAAAATAAATAATGTCTCACACTTTACCTTCTGTTTACAGACATATCCGTTTCCCTCCCTCCCACCGCCCTGTTTTTGTTTTCCACCAACATGCACACACACATAAAGTCACTGTTCATCTTTTATCTTCACGCTGTGCTCCAACCAAAGAATAATTAGAGCTGAATCGATGCTGGTGGAGTTACAAGAAGGCAATATTTCTACAGCAAAAACCCTGCAGAAATAAAAGGATCTTGGAAGTGGGGGGTAGTTGTGGAGTGGAGTGTGTGTGCGAAGCATGAGAAGCTGCTGGAAGGCAAACTAACGATCTCTTGGGATGGCCATTATTCCGTCTCCGAATTCTCTCGCCCCTCTCCCCTTGCACCTCTCTCTTTCACCATCTGCATCTCCCCTTGTACTAAACACATCTCTATTTTTTTCTTTTCCCAGGGAAGGTGAAACACAGATCAGAATCTATTTAAAGCACTGTGTGCTCTACCCCACTCAAATATATTAGGACCACCCCCGTTTTCATTTTTGTCTTAAAATCTCCACATTTCCACATCGGTTTGAGATGATGATTGTTTTGTATGAAAAAAAAATGCCATGGAGATATTCAAATATATTAGGACAGATTAGGACACGCTGTAGCAAAACTGGGAGGTAGGAGTGGGCAAAATGAATGTCAGTTTTGGATTCTCCCTATTTCTCATTTTGCCAGTCTTAAAATCTCCACATTTGCACACTTCCTTTCTGGGCTCCTCCGTTTCTTTGTGCCAGTCTAAATCTCCACATTTCCACATGTTTGAGATGATGATTGTTTTGTATGAAAATGTATCATCACGAATTTCTGCTAATATACACGTTTGTAAGCATTTTTGCCCAGACATTTTTGCATAGTTCCTGTCTCTTCCTTCCTTTGTTTCAATTTTGCATAATATAAATGCATTTTTTTGCATAGTTTTCAAATTCCAATTTTAATACAGACATTTTTTCCCGAAGGGAGGGAGGCGGGCTGCCTTTTTTTTCCCCCAAAGCAAGTTTTCCTAATATATAGACAGGGGAGTTGTTCCCCATAGGGATACAAGGGGGAAGAGCCACAGAACACATCTGGCTTGAAGTCGCAGCCGAAGTCTTGAACCCACGAATATGTACAGGTAGGTATCCATTTGTACCGCAGAATAATAGATACAAGGGAGCTCCCTCACCCACAGGTACCGTAATCTCTGGCCTGAGGTTAACATGCAGAAGCCAGTTGCAGGTAAGTAGCCGTGTTGGTCTGCCATAGTCAAAACAAAATAAAAAACAAAAAAAATTCCTTCCATTAGCACCCAAGTTTGTTCTTGGTATGAGCTTTCGTGTGCATGGACACTTCTTCAGTTTATAAACACCGGGGAGATCCTCCAGCCTATGATTTTTTTACTGGTGGTCTCCCTCCATATTCCCTCAAGTAAAAAGTAAATACAGGATCAAATCCAAAACTCCTTTCTCAGGCCTGACTTCATCTTTACATGCGAACAGGCGATAAAGCATCCAAGATTAACAACTCTGGGATTTCGCCTCGCTCGCGTTTTAGCCATTTATATCGCAGCTGATTTATAGATGCCATTAGAACTGAGAGTGGTATTGATCAGTCCGAACTGCTCAAATTGGTAAGTAGATATTGAAAAAAAAGGCAGAATGCCGAGAGAGACAGAAAGGCATGGTATAGGGGAAACTCAAGTTTTGCTGAATTTATTTTGCGCCCCAACTGGGCGCACTGGGGCGCAAAGCAGTTTCCCCTGAAAGTTTTTGAGCTCAGGTTGTGTTTCGAAACTTACAGTAGCTTCTGTCTGTGCCAGGTCAGCATTAATAGTCATGCAGCTATCCAGTGCTATTTTTCTAGAAAAAGAGATGCTGGAATGTGGGAATACACTTTGTGGGTGCACCTGCGGTCATTTATATTTGTTTGTTATTAATTATGCGCTATTTAATGTATCCCTCCGCAAGAAAGTGAAAGTGAAAGGAGGATCCAGCAGGCGACTTGCCGCTGAGATCCCTCCGCCGGGACTTTTTGGCTCCAAGTTCAAATTGTTTGGTGGTCAGTTAATCTGCTTCCCGCCCTTTTCGGGGGCAGCAACAGTGTTCTGATTGGTAAAAGTATTGATCATGACGTTGTTTGTTCTTGTCAATAAAAGGCTGCGGCTCCCCGTGCTGGGAGAGTTAGGAGAGAGTTAGTGTGAGATAAGAGAGATAGAAAGAGAGAGACACGAGAACTAGCTAGCGTGGAAGACGGTGGAACGGACAAGCCCAGAGAGAAGGTTGCGTGGCAAGGTACAGAGAGAGCGAAACAACCCACGCGGGTCAGCCAAAGCCGTCTTCAAAGAGACCATGGTCGTAGTCTTTATTTCATTTTAGTTTAAATTTTACCGTTTACCAGTTATTATTTGGCCGCCGTTTTGGCCACCTTTATTTTGGTGCTTTACTTTCCGGAACAACTTAAGAGGTCGCAGACGCCTGCAAATCCATCTACGAGGCATTCATTCATTCAACTCACTCATCCTTCAGATTCAGGCCGGCGGACAATCTACTTCACGGCACGGTGTGAGCTGGGCTCCGGAATTACCGGCCGTCCCGTCCGCAGGCTTGGCCAGTGCTCCGTGCAAGGGCGCACGTGAGGCGCTGGCCACCAGATCCCCCAGCAACTGGTATCCTGCATGCAGTTGACTTTGTCCTGTGCATGGGAGGCTCCAGCCAAAGAATCCCCGCACTGGAACTCACCACGAACTTCCCTTGTTCTCTTAGAATGGCAATGGCACCCACCTGAGAGGTAAAGGTAAAGGGTAAAGGGGTCCCTGACCATTAGGTCCAGTTGCGGCGCTCATCTCGCTTTACTGGCCGAGGGAGCCTGCGTACAGCTTCTGGGACATGTGGTAGCAAAACTGATTTCAGAGCATTCCAGCGGAAAAACAGCCCTGTGGCTATCTGAGTACTCAGATGTGTGCGGTTTTATTCTGCAGATTGCAGCTTCACTCGATGATCTCTGCTTTGAGGCACCAATCTTATACTGTAATTCACGAGAGATTCTGCCATAACAAATATGCTGGACTTTAGGGTGCCACAAAACGCTTGTTGCTTTATTTAATCTGAACACAGGCACTAACAGCACCTTCTCCCAGCTTCAGCTAGTATGCCAGCAACAGTAATTCTTGGACTGGGTTAGTTTAGCCACAATGACTCAAGGCTCTATGTGAAAGTTGCTTAAGTAATGCAGGCAGAGTCCAGAGAGAAAAGAAATCCCAATAACGTTTTACTGAGGAAAACTGAACAAAGACAGCATATAATTTGAGAAGAAAGGGGCATTGTTGTGCTCAGGTTCTGCTCGAGATCTTCTCACGAGTATCTGTTTGGCCAGTGTGGGAATGGGATGCTGGGCTAGGTGGGACTTCCACCTGGCCCAGCAGGGTTTTCATTGCTCTTAAGCTCATTGATGGAAACAGAGAGATGCATTGCTCTTCTGGAGGCCTTTGCTACATCTATGTTTTCTGTCCATACACTGTGTTCACCCTAAATGTGAGTGTGGTCATATGCAAAGGGACCAGAACCCCCCCGCAAAAAGAGAGAGATTTTGAGTGTGTGAGCCCTAAGCGTTCTAAACGTTCGAATTAACTTGCCCCCGTGTGATATATAAGAGAGTTGGCATTGTGAATAAAGATTAGATAAACTGTTTAAAAGCTTGCAGGGCTGAATCATCGCGTTTGTTAATTGTTCTGTCTCCATTTATCTCTGCGCCTTATTTATTAGGAAACAGGCCCTGAAACTTTAATAAAATGGATCCACAAAGGGGGAAAAAATGCAAACCTACCAACAACGACAACCCCATACCAACCTATTTAATTAGCTCCATTTAATTGAGCTTACAACTTGGCTCCTGCTACAACTTACAACTTGCCTACTTCCCTGTCTCTCTTCCAGCAGAAATAGCTGCGAGCATTTAGCCTGTGGTCGCTCTTTGGTGGAGGGCCTCAGGAGGAAATGCGACCCTCCGTGACTCTCTGCCTGGCCTCCAGGCCACACACCCCATTGGGCCTGTTTCACACCCCAAGTGTTTCCTCCTAGTTGGGATGTGTGCTTGAACTGTGATGCTGCATTCTGCTTGTGTGGATGGAGGATGAAGACAGGTTTTTGTGTTTAGAAACTAGCCTGCTGCACAAAAGTAAACATTAGTATTCATTGCATATCCTCCAACATTCCTCACATGAAAATAGGGACATTCTATTCCAGGGGTCGGCAAGGCTTACCGGCCATGGGCCGGATCACTCCCGCAGAGATTGTCCATGGGCTGGACTGGAACAGCAGGATGCCGGAAACTGCATCACTGCATGTCCGCAGCGCTGGTAATCGCTTCTGCGCAGGTGCGATTTCCAGCATCTGTGCATGTGCAGAAGCAATTTCCAGCATCTATGCATGTGCAAACGCGATTTGCAGTGCCGCTTGGTGAGTCCCTGCACTGCGCTGCGCCGGTTTAGCACAGTGTGCAGGAACTCGCCGAGTGGTGGCTTGGTTCAGGGGCGGCAAAACGGTCTGTGTGGGCTGGATCCAGCTCATGGGCCGCACATTGCTGACCCCATTCTATTCTGTATCAGGAACCTTCTCCCTCGTTTGATTTAGCACACACATAGATGTCATATACACCTGTCACTTTGAGCCAACGGCAATCTCTCAGCCAAACCTACCTCACAGGATTGTTGTAAATGAAAAAAACATGCGAGGGAAGGGATCATGCATAACCCCTTCAACAGATAAATGGAAGGAAATAAAATTTTAGCTGTAAGCTGCCTAGAGTTCCTGTCAGGGAAAAAGGCAGAATGTCATGATGATGATGAAGAAGAAGATAAATGGAAACTGTGAGAATGATTGGGTACATAGGTAAAGGTAAAGGTACCCCTGACCATTAGGTCCAGTCGCAGATGACTCTCGGGTTGTGGCGCTCAACTCGCTCTATAGGCCGAGGGAACCAGCGTTTGTCTGCAAACAGCTTCCAGATCATGTGGCCAGCATAACTAAGCCACTTCTGGCAAAACAGAGCAGCGCACCGAAATGCCATTTACCTTTCCCACCAGAGCGGTTCCTATTTACCTACTTGCACTGTGCTTTCGAACTGCTAGGTTGGCAGGAGCAGGGACCGAGCAACGGGAGCTCACCCCGTGGGGATTGAACCGACCTTCTGTCGGCAACAGGCTCTGTGGTTTAGCCCTAGGTAAAGGTAAAGGTAAAGGGACCCCTGACCATTAGGTCCAGTCGTGTCCGACTCTGGGGTTGCGGCGCTCATCTCGCGTTACTGGCTGAGGGAGCTGGCGTACAGCTTCCGGGTCATGTGGCTAGCATGACAAAGCCACTTCTGGCGAACCAGAGCAGCGCACGGAAACATACCAGAGAGTAAATTCTATTGAACTCAGTGGGACATACTTCTGAGTAAAAATGTTTAGGATCGCAGTGTATGACACACAGTTACCTGGGAGAAAGCTCCATTGAATACAATGTGTCTTACTTCTGGGTAGACATGTAAAGGTTTGCAGCATAAGACTCTATTTACAATAAAGGAACAAAGACATGACATGTTTTCTAAAAAACTGCTGGCTGCTGAACTATTGCAATTAAAGAGTTTAAAGTGGGTTGGTTAAAATTCCCTTTTTAAATTATAGGACGGCCTTCATATGTCAGCTTCACCATTTATTTCATTTGGTGCAGGAATTTCATTTTCAGTATAAACAGGACTCCAGTTTTGCTACCTACACCTTCATTGGACTAGAGATGAGCTGAATTTTCCGAGAAAGTCACTGACTTTTGCAGGACCCCTCTGGACTGTTAGATGATTTCAGGGTGCCCTAGGAGAATATTCAGTGACGTGCCCCCACTCCCTGATGAGACTACCCGGAAAGAGGGGGCAGTTCCCCTCTTTTATCCATTGCTATAGCCTAACAATATACTTTCATTCCTTGCCAAACACACATTTACCTCCACCTCTGCCATTTGTGAATGGTAGGCTAACAGTCGCATTAAGATTTGCAGATAAATCCTGAGGGTATTCCATGCGATGAAAGGTATCCCATCTGTCTCCATTTCCCTTTGCTCTTTCATTGCTGAAAAGACACCCCCTCTCACAGTGAAAAGGCCATTTACTTCACCATAGAATATTTGTTTCCGAGCCTTCTGTGTCCCGATTCTCCACTCTGGAATGATGACCCATTTGACAGCATCTCGGCACCCTTTGGCACAGCAGAGAATCCATCACACATAGTTTGGCTTCTTATTTCCCCAAAGCAAAACTAGATGCCACAGGACTCTAGAAGTTGCTGGACTGCAACTCCCATAATCCCTTGCTGCATCATCATTGTTGTCTAAGACAGATGAGAGTTGGAGTCTGACAACAGCTAGAGGACCATAGCTTCCCCATCTCTGTGTAAGCACAAGCAAGCCAGATGAGATGGGCTGAGGGTTTTTAATTTTTGTTTTTTAGGAACACACAGGAACCTGCCCTGTATTCAGACTGAACTTCTGTTCCGATGCTGACTATTCTAAGGCCTGAGCGGTAAAAAAACAACAACAGCCGACAACTTTGCCGGGAATAATTTTTGTAAAACCTTTTGCAAAGTTTTTACCACTAGGCCCTACTAAACACACATGAAAGTTATAAGAACCTTTTATATATATATTATAATTGTTATTAATTTTCCAAGCAAACAGGCCCTGAGGCAGACAGGTCTCACACCATTTTATTCAGACAAATGTTTACCAAATGGGTCTCTGCAAGGAAGGAGGGGTGAGGGATTTAATTGTTCAGGAATTAAAGAAGTTCCGATGCTGCTACTAACTATTCTAAGGCCTCAGGTAGCGGTCTACCAAAGGAATGCTATGAGAAGAGGCATTACGCCTTTTTGTGTGGTGTAGGTGTGAATCTGGGTGAACTTGGGTTAACCTCTTCCAATGTTTCTGGGGGTGGGCAGACTCCAGGAGGGATTTTGAAATGTCTTTATAAGAGACTGAAAAACTGCAACAGCTTCAATAGTCAAGCTTACGGCTTTGCTTCTCAATCTTCTCTGGTTGGCCTCTGTTTTTTATCACCAATGGAGAACCTGCAAAGGACTTTGCAAGGGCCTTGTTACCCCATAAGGGAATAAGGGCAGATTTTTTCTTACAACAGATGGCGAGCAGGCCAGGAGCTTTGGTTACCCAGATTTGGGGGCGAGGAAGGAATATGGTGGTCCAGCGCGCAACAGGCCATTTGCCAGGAGGAGCCACCATTCCTTCAGTGATCCCAGGGTCTGGAAATAACTGGAGTTCCAGCGGAGGTAACCAGAGGAAGCAAAGTTTGATCAGGCCAGCCTTAAAACAACCAGTCAAAAGATCCCGGGATCGCCAGAAAACAGCATGCTGAAGTGAGTATAAATAGGGAAAAACTGATTGTGGGAGCATTCAAAAGATGTCAGCCAGCCAATAGAAAAATTCACTGCATTAAATGAAGGTCACCACACTTTCCTCAAGGAGCAAGGCAGGCAGGGAAAGACAAAAAATATATTAAACTACCTCCAAAACAAGGGATAGGTATCCTGAAGAATGACAACTCTAGCAATTCAACCCTAACCTAGTTTTAATAATCTTCAAAAAGACAACCATAGCAATGGGGATTTATCAGCAATGGGGACGAGAAGTTAGAGACGGCTTCTGTGCATAGGGACAGCAGGAGCACGCATCGCTTTCACATTGCTGTGGGCCTTCAGATTTCCCCTTGCTTCTTCATCTCTCTAGTCTTCTTCTTCTTATTATTTTTATTGAATAATCTCTACGGATCTATTATGCGCTCCCAGCTTGCAGTGACATATGACTGAAATTGGAGAGATACATGGCAGTGCTCTCTCCAGGGGGGCGCACATGGCAGAGCCAGCTTTTCACTGTCAAACACATCATTCTTAACAGGATGTATGAAAACGGAAAGTGTCTGTCGCGTTGATGGATGCTCGGATACATTCTCAAAAGCCAGGGCATCTAGGCTGCAGTGTTTGAGGGAAAGAAGAAAAGAGAGAGAGAGAGAGAGAGAGAGAGAGAAGATACCCAAACAGGGAGATGTCATGGTTTAGTTATTCTGGCCTAGTACATCCTTTGGTTTCAATAGCAGGGATTTTAAAGAGGGCAAAATGGAAGGTTGCCTCTGCCAGATGGCAATTAAGTTTAGTTTTTAGCGCGCGCGCGCACACACACACACACAAGATCTCCTCACTATTTCTAATGGAGGGGTTCTTTCAATGCATCGTACGTACCTTTCTCTTAAGAGAAACCTAACTACCACTTTTTTCAAGATGCCTTCTCCCTTGAAAAAGCAACGTATGTTTAAAATGGCATTCATGTTGAGGTGTTTTTGAAGCAGGGCATTCAGCGAGGATGAAGAAAAGACACTGACTACAACTGCGCTTTAAAGGCATGTCAAAGATCACGGACTCAACATTGCTTACTATTTAAAGCAGGAGGCGTTTGCCTTTTTTTGTAGCCAGAGAGCACGTTTCACCCCAATCGCAAAGCGCAACTCACTTTTCATCTAGCTCTGTGGCACTGCGTAGAGGAGGCTATCCTATATTGAGCCAGGAAATCAGCCCACGTTGCTCAATATTATCTACACTGGCTTTCCAGATTTGCAAGACTGGGGATATTCCCAGTCCTATCAGGAAGTGTTGGGCATTGAACCCGGAGCATTCTGCAAAGAAAACCGATGTCCTGCCATTGAGCCACAGTCCTTCCACTTTCTCCGTTGCATGCAGAAGGTCCCAGGCTCAATCTATGGCTAAACCAGGGGTAGGAAATCTTTTGCTTTCCAGATGTCCTTGGGTTCCAACTCTCATCAATCCCGACCTGGTGGAAGAGACAGTCCAACCACATCTGGAGGGCTGCAGAGTCTCTATCCCCCTCAAACTCTTTCCCCACCCCAGCTGCTTTTTCTAAATGAATTAGATGGCAATCCTAGTGTCTAGTGTCATATTCCCAATAGTGAAAATCTGGACAAAGTTGTTGAGCCCTACTTGCCATACATCTAGGTTTTCCCCAGACATTTTCCGATTTGGTAAAAATCTGCGGAAATGCCATTTTGCTGAGTGATTCCCGTATGTGTCCGGGAAAACCCAGACATATGACAGCCGTACTACACACACCTATTTGGGAGAAAGTCCTACTGGACTTAGTAGGGATTACTTCTGAGTAGACATGCATGGGATTCAAAGGTGCTAGATCTTAACCATGGTTGCTTGCATCCTAGCTATTTTCTCTGATATCACCATTCATTGTTCACTTTCTCGTAGACAATTGAAATGCTCATTGTTATTACGCAGTCCAGTGTTTTCTATGCTGTCTTCTGCTTTTTCAAACCTGATTGCTCATTATAGATATATTTTGCAATAAAATGCAATCATAGTACAAAACTATCAGTGTGGACAGGTGAAGCACTATTGAATCTTCTAAGGCAAGAGTAGGCAACCACTGGCCCATATGCCAAATTAGGCCCACAACATCTCCCTATATGGTCTGTTAGCGTGGGATGGCTCAAGCCACGCCTACCTGCCCACCACCAGACACCAGGGCCCACACTGAAAAGGAAGAGTTAAGAGCAAGCAGTGGTAGAACTAGGCACTTGTTTTCTGCCTTTTGCTTTTGGCAAAATACAACTGGAAAGGAAAAACTGGGAGTGCACTTAGACTGTGCTCCTGATTCTTCCTTTGTATCCAGAGCTGATGGTTGAGTTCAAACCATGGTTGCAAAGGAAAATTAGGCACACTTAGGGGTATGGTGCCAATTCTTCCTTTGCAAGCCACAGATTCAAAGCTGAATCACCTGACATCAGATGATTGATAGGTAGGTGGCCCTGCCAACCTGTCAAAGGGGCCTGCAGAAGCTGGGGGATTTCAGGATATGTCCTCTTATCTGAATCCAGTTCCCCACTGCTCTTCTATGGGCTAATGTGCCTTTAATTAAAAGCTTCCTGCTTGTAGGTTCTGAATGCATTATTTCTTCCTTCTCAGAACGACTGGGGGGTGAACTATTGCTTAATTGGCTTCTGTTTTCCAAGGGGATGGAGTTAACTACAGGTTTCCTTTAACCATTGTTTCTTTCCTTTATAGTGAAATAGCACTGTTTCACTAGAACATAAAGGGGCAATCAAGGGGCAATTCATCATTTATCCTCCAACCATGTTGCAATGGTAAAGTCTTCCAGGAATTGGAGTAGCTTCCCCTATCTTGTTTGGTCACTGGGTGTTTTCAGGAGGAAATGATATAAAGGCTTTCTATGTGAATTTGCGCCTGGACAATTGCGCCTTGTTTTCATTTGTTCTGATTCTGACCTCTCAGTCCTGACACTTGGCTCTAGGGATGGAATGATCTGTCAATTTTGGTCCTCTCAGTTTCTCATTTTCCCAATCTTAAATTCAGTTCTCCCCATTTCTCAAGATATTTGCTTTTAAAACAACAACAACAACAACAACAAAATATCCTCATGAAAATTCTTCAGCATTTTAGTGCAAATTTCTCCCAATAAACATTTTTTTTTGGTAGGCAGCTTTTGACCAATGTACACATTTCTCTTGATACCATGCAGTGCAAATTTTCAAGTTGGGCTGTGTTTTGGTGCTCACATTCTTTCAGAAAGTGCAGATTTTATAGGTTCACCTTTAAATCTGAACTGCACCAGATTTCTCCCCCATCCTTACCTGGTTCTTCCTTAGCAGCTTATCTCCAGCCAGCTCCAGTCAGGATGTGCCCTAGTCATGGATCACAAGGCATCAGCTGTAGATGAATACAATTGACTAATTGCCTCTTAACGCTCTTGCATGTAATCAGAACTGTTCCATCCACAAAGCCAGAGAAAAGGAGAGAGGAAAAGAAACCATTCCTGGCAAACCCCGTTACATCCTGGAGTTAATTTATGTTCTTGCAGGGCGCTTACATTGAGGATGAGCAATTGCCGATATCCATATACATGAGGCCTCAAGTGCAGTTGGAACACACTTAAGCAGCTCACTCTTTTTCTTTTCTTTTTTGCCTCGGAGAGATGTCAAAACTGGTTCGCCATTGTTCTGTCTGAGTAATTTAATTTCCTTTGCAGTGTTTATTAGGGCAAGAAAGAAGGGACGTTCTTTGGCATAATTGAAGCAAATCCCAGCAGGACGAGGAGGAGGACAAAAAACCTTCCAGTTACGGTGTGTCAAATCCTTACCTACAGTGTACCATGAACAAATGCATTCTTTGTGGGTAAAGCCAGTTTCCCCGCTGAGCTCATTAGCTTGTGAAGTTTGTGAATCCTATGATTACACACACACACACACACACACACACACACACACTTTGTAACTTTTCTTTAAGGAATTTTGACTTGGGTTGGGCAGTTGGGCAAGGATTCACAAGGCATGGTGTTGCTCTGATATTTGCCGTATTTTTCGCTCCATAAGACACACTTTTTTCCTCCTAAAAAGTAAGGGGAAATATCTGTGCATCTTATGGAGCGAATGGTGGTCCCTGGAGCTGAATTGCCCAGGGGCCAAAAGAGGATCATGCTTTTTATTTTACAAAGAGAAAAGGGGGTGTTGAAAGGACCCCGCTCAGCAGCTGATCAGCAAGAGATCGGGAGAGAGATAAGAGTCCCCGGCTCCCTTTCAGCCCCGCCCTCCTTTGTTGAATGTGCTGCAGAGGGAGGTTGTTTGTTTCCCCAGCTACATGTGACTGGCTGATTAGATTATCTGTCTGGAAACTGTAGAAAAGCTGCAGAAATGTGAGTTGAACCCCATAAAAATGGGGCTTTTCCTCTTTGCTTTTCCCCCTTTGCAAAAGGAGCTTTGCTTTTCCCCCTTTGCAAAAAAAGCTGCAAAACTTTTAGCTGATCCTCAAAAAAACAGGGCTTTTCCCTTTGCAAAAAAGCTGCAAAACTTTTAGCTGATCCTCAAAAAAACAGGGCTTTTAGAGGAGGAAAACCATAATTTTTTTTTTCTTGTTTCCTCCTCTAAAAACGAGGTGCGCCCTATGGAGCGAAAAATACAATAATATGTATTCTTTACTCAATACATTGAGTCCTTGCCTTTTCCTTGCCTTTTCTGCAATGAGATTGGGGCAGAAGACAGTGCCTCCTATCCAAGCCGACCAGCTGTACTTTAGGAACCCAACTTGGCAAGCGAGCAAGCAACATCAGAGCTATGAGGGCATGGAGGGGGCTTGAAGTAGAAGATAAGAAGATCCTACAGCACAATAGCCAACCAGATGCCTTTGAGAAGCCTGAAAGCAGGACCTGAGCACAGCACTGCTCTCCCCACTCACGATTCCCAGCAACCGGTAACATGAAAGTCCATAACAACATGAAGGTTGGGGGAAATGAAGGTCTATAACAGCTACCTTTTTCTACTTTTGATTCTCAACAGGTAATTTAAGAGCCCTGCTGGATCTGGCCAAAGGCCCATCTGGTCTAGCACCCTTTCCTCACAATTGTGGTTGTAGGGATTATGGTCGGATTGGCGCTGGCAAACCACGTTGATTCTGCAAAGGTTGGAAAAACAGCGCTGGCAAACCACGCTGACACTGGAACGTCAGTTACAGGTGGGTAGCCGTGTTGGTATGCCATAGTCAAAACAAAATCAAAAATTCTTTCCAGTAGCACCTTAGAGACCAACTGAGTTTGTTCTTGGTATGAGCTTTCGTGTGCATGCACACTTCTTCAGATACTGGAACGTCAGGATAGGGATACACAGGTCAGCGGGACAGCAAAACAAAGGAGTGGTGGGAAAGTACTGGAGAAGTCACAAGATGAGCACAGGAGGGGTGCATTGAGGGAGAGCCATGGAGGATGAGCACGTACGCAATGGAGATGTCATGTGGGAAGTTTTGGGGTGTTACCAAAGTACCCTGTGCAGGAGCATCTCCTTATAGAGTATGAATGTATCGCCATTTGGCTATATGTGTCCTTATTTGGTTCCTGAAGTTGTTCCTGTGGAACTAATCATTAACCTGTGTGTGAGATTGCTAATAAAAGGGAGCCCTCGGGTGTGGCTCGAGGTTGCCTTCCTGTGGATACCATCCTGCCGTCACGTCGTTTTCATTGCCAGTGCAACATCGGTGTCCATGGCCAGCCTCCAAGCAGAACACGAGTGAACAGTGCTCTCCGCATTTGGGGTTCCCAGCAACAGGCATTCATAGGAAGGCTGACTCTGGCAGTGGAGATACAGGAGATAATTGCCACTAGAGATGGAGTGGCAATCTTTACCTGGCCAGGTGAGAGATGGGGAAGAGAATGAGAGGGGAGACCCTGATGGGACCTGGGTAGGAAGGCTGCCACAAGAGGTGTGGCTACCATCCTAAGAGTGTAAATTAATTGCAGTGTGTAAGCTTTTGTGGAATGTTCTTTGGGAATAGTGGCCTGTCCACTATTTTATTTCTATGCTGGACATTATTCTCTCTCCAGTTTAGTCTTAAGTTGTTAAAGCACGTTACCTTATTTGCATTGTTTCATATAAGGATTTATTTTGGTATTTATTGACATCTTGATTATTGTCTAATATATAGATACTTAATTGTTCTATTTATTATTACCCATTTAGAACGTTGTGACCCACTGTGGGAAAGTGGAATACAAATAATATAGAAGGATCCCAAGAAACATTTGGCCCACCTCCTGCAATGTATAGTTAAAGCTATGGTTTTCCCAGTAGTAATGTACGGAAGTGAGAGCTGGACCATAAAGAAGGCTGATCGCCGAAGAATTGATGCTTTTGAATTATGGTGCTGGAGGAGACTCTTGAGAGTCCCATGGACTGCAAGAAGATCAAACCTATCCATTCTTAAGGAAATCAGCCCTGAGTGCTCACTGGAAGGACAGATCCTGAAGCTGAGGCTCCAATACTTTGGCCACCTCATGAGAAGAGAAGACTCCCTAGAAAAGACCCTGATGTTGGGAAAGATGGAGGGCACAAGGAGAAGGGGACGACAGAGGATGAGATGGTTGGACAGTGTTCTCGAAGCTACTAACATGAGTTTGGCCAAACTGCGAGAGGCAGTGAAGGATAGGCATGCCTGGCGTGCTCTGGTCCATGGGGTCACAAAGAGTCAGACACGACTGAACGACTGAACAACAACAATTTGAACAGCTGCAACAGGAAAGAGACTGGGTCGGGTTGATTATAGATTTAGAACACCTGTTTAGCCCCTTGTTGAGCATTTCTCCTATATCCTCCCCAATTCCCCAACAATTTATGAGAAAAAATTTCCATTAGAAAATGATCAAAGGGGGAAGAAGAATTCAGATAGATTCTCATGGGTGGAGTTGCTGTTTTTGTTGCTATTGCACCCCTCTTTGACATGTTAAAAGTAAGTTGTGTTCATAGAACAGCAGAGTTGGAAGGGGACCCAAAGGTCATCCAGTCCAACCCCTTGCAATTCAGGGATCACACTTAAAGAGTCCCTGACAGATGACCATCCAACAAGCCAGTGTGGTGTAGTGGTTAAGAGCAGTGGACTTGTAATCTGGGGAACCGGGTTCGCGTCTCCCCTCCTCCACATGCAGCTGCTGGGTGACCTTGGGCTAGTCACACTTCTCTGAAGTCTCTCAGCCCCACTCACCTCACAGAGTGTTTGTTGTGGGGAGGAAGGGAAAGGAGAATGTTAGCCACTTTGAGACTCCTTCGGGTAGTGATAAAGCGGGATATCAAATCCAAACCCTTCTTCTTCTCTTCTCTGTTTAAAAAAACCTGCAATGAAAGAGAGTCCACCACAATGCCAGGTAGCCCATTCCACAGTGAAACAGCTCTTAACGTCATAAAGTCCTTCCTGATGTTCAGTTGGAATCTCCTTTCTTGTCATTTGAATCCATAGGTTCAGGTCTTACCCTCTGGAGCAGCAGAAAACAGGCTTGCTCCATCTTCCATGTGATAGCCTTTCAGATACCTGGAGATGGTCCAGGTCATTGGATTGGATGAGTCTTTTGAGCCTGTTTTGAATTTTAACTTGGGACTTAGTGACGTTCAGTCTGAAACGGTCCATTTCAAAGTACATCATCAAGCAGTAGTAGGCTTACCCAGTGACCTCTGAGTTCTTCTGCCTACATGCCCATTCAGAAACTTCAGCTCAAAGAAAGAGAGTCAGAGAAGGAGTTGCTGGAGCGAACTATTGAATGTTACAAGAGGGAAGTTAATAGATATTGACTATTCTTTGCTAAAAGTAGGTCATTTATTGCAGGGAAACGTTACGAATGCTGTCTGAGCTGGAATAAGGGAAAGAGAGAAAAATCTTACCATTTGCTCAAAGCTTCGATCAGCGAAAGAGCCACCCATTGTTCTCAAAAACTATATCAGTTAACAATCGGCTTGCTGCTAGCATGCATTATATCTGGGAGCTGTAGAGAATTCAATTGATGGATGAGCATTGACTGACTCCTTTTGGAGACGACAGCTCTTCGACATAAGATTAGCACAACTTGATTCTTAGAAATACAGATTTCAAGGGGACTGCGGCCATCAAGGCCAAACATGGCCTGCATCATGCACATTAACGGTTAAGGTCCTGTTCATAGGCATGAATGAGAACCATGGCAACAGTCATATTCATGAGTTGATGGTTAATATTTGGTGATGGGGCCACCTTGAGGTTGTTAAGAAAGTTGTAGGGCTTAAGGTCATTAAAGGCACAGGCTGCAGTGGCGTAAATCCATAGATTATTGGTATAGGAACTCGAGGCTTGTGAAAGCCATGTGCTTGAGCTAGAGTGAGCTTCTCACATAGACTGGCGTGGGAACAAAAGGCTTGATTACCTATCTCCTCCCAAGGTAAGGGAAGTGACATAGCTGTCCTGGCAGGACAGCTTACTCTATGGTCTTAACCCCCTTCATGCATTAATTAAAGCATGTTGGTTATATGGGGATTTCCTGCAAGTCAACTTCAACTTTATGATCAACACAAACAGCAAACAAACTCATAAATGAATATGACCTGGCAGGGGGAATCGAGGGTTTCCTACACTCTGGCAAGCCACTTTGGCAGGTGGCTTGGGCTCCACCCACCTGTCAATCAACTGATGTTACTATGACACTGGAAGACCCATTTTTCCTTCATAGTGGAGCTTGAGTTCAAGCCACAACAGAAAGGTTGCCAGGGTAACTGGGTGTGAGGTGATAGGAAGAGAGTCCTAAGCAAGGGTTGTTGGGAAGAAAGAAGACTGGGATCCATCTTGGGCAGGCTGGCAGCAGGCTGTCTGGGGAAATGCCTTGGACTCCAGGGCTGCAGTGCTGTGGGGTACAAGCCCCACGTGAAATGACTATGCTGAAAGATTCAGTCCTGGCAACTGCCCAATAGCGGCAAGACCTGTTGGGAAAGATTGCTGAGTTGTATGCTGTTTCATTGAATAAAGAATTAACTCCACTGACAATTAACTCTGCCTCTGCATGTCCTTCCAGCCCTGACATACTGGCATAATGGGTTGTATCCAAGTGAGTTCTGCTCAGAGTAGAACCACTGAAATTAATGCACCTATGTTAATCATGTCTATTAACTTCTTTTTTTTTTTAAGTTTTGCTTTATTGTCATTATAGATATTCATCTTTTTACAATAATTTACATAACTTAACACGTTCTACACATTCCAACTTTCTCCCATTTCGTACAAATAAATTATTCAGTTACATAATTGTATGTCTCTTTGTACAGAACTATTTGGTGCCATATTTCTCCTTCAACAGTATCATACTAGTATTATAACCAAAATATAATCCATATATAGGGAAAAGTAATAACTAAACAAAAAATAAATAAGTTTATAAACCTCAATTATTTACATAAATCTACGCATAACCCAAGTCCAAATTAACACTTACATCACTAACAAATACCAATACATAAATACATAAATAGATACATAAATAGACTTCCTATCTTTCCTGTTGTGTACTCCTTTTCTGCTTGTGAAGATACTTAACATTTTTTTTCCCCTTTATTTATATCCAAAACCTTCTACATTACCGAATACAGCTTCTTTTTCTCAAACTCATTTTCATTTTTTTTTTCCTCCAGGGTTATTCAAAGGCCGCCACAGACTTTATACCATTTTCAATTCCTTGCAGGTATTTTTTATATCTCTCCCATTTTTTGACAAACTCCTGTCTATTGTTTCCTCTCAAGCTGCTGGTTAACTGGGCCATCTCTACATACTCTTGAAATTTATTTTGCCAATCTTTAACTTTTGGGGCGTTTTCCCCTTTCCAATTTGCTGCAATCAGCATCCGCGCAGCAGCTGTTCCGTATAAAAAAGATATCTTTTAATCTCTCTGGTATATCATTCCCAATAATACTTAGGAGAAATGCCTCTGGTTTTTTAGAAAAAGATATTCCTAATAGTTTCTTAAGTTCTTCATATATTGTATTCCAAAATTCTTTAATCTTTTTACAAGTCCACCACATGTGGTACATATTTCCATTGGCCTCCCCACATCGCCAGCAATTATTTGCGAGATTCTTGTACATCTTTGAGAGCCGTGAAGGAGTCAGGTACCATCTATATTGCATTTTGAGTATATTTTCTTTAATGCTATAACATGCCGTGAACTTCATTGTTGTTTTCCAGAGTTTTTCCCACTGTTCTAACATTATAGGGTGGCCAATGTCTTGGGCCCATCTCACCATAACCTCTTTAACTTCCTCCTCTTTAACCTTCCATTCCAGAAGAATTTGGTATATTTTTGATAATGTTTTTGAATTATTATTTATTATTTCTGTCTCAAATTTAGATGGCTTTTCGGCAAAACCGACTTTTCTATCTTCTCTGAATGTTCCGTATATTTGATGATAGTCAAGCCAACTTGTAAGATGTTCTTTTACCTCCTCATATTCTCTTAATTTTATTTGGCCATTTTCTTCCTTTAGTAAATCGTTATACTTTAACCAGTTCCCCTTCATATTTTTCTTCTTTAAGGCTTTAGCCTCTTCTGGAGAGATCCATTTGGGCGTTTTAACTTCTAAAAGGCCTTTATATCTTTCCCAGACTTTAAACAACGCGCCTCTTATAATGTGTCCCGTAAAGCCTTTATGAATTCTTGCTTTATCATACTGAAGATACGCGTGCCAACCAAAACGGTTATCGTGGCCTTCCAAATCTAAAAGTTCAGTATTTTTAAGTTGGCACCATTCTTTAATCCAAGCGAGGCATGCTGCCTCATAATATAATTTAAAGTCGGGAAGCCCAAACCCCCCTCTGTTTTTATGATCTATTAACAGAGTATGTTTAATCCTTGGTCTATTTCCAGACCATATAAATTTAGATACCTCCTTCTGCCAGGCCTCGATGTAACTCATTTTCCCTATGATAGGGATAGATTGGAATAGGAACAATAGCTTAGGTAAGATGTTCATCTTTACCACGGAGATACGTCCCCAGAATGATAATTTCAACTTACTCCACCTCTCCAAATCCTTTTTAATTTCTATCCAGGTTTTTACATAATTATCCTCATATAGATTTATATTTTTTGTAGATATCCAGATTCCCAAATATTTTATCTTTTGACATACCTTGAGTTTTGTCAATTTTTCTAATTCTTCTTTTTCTCCTAGTGGCAAATTTTATTTCATGTCTATTAACTTCAATGGATCTACTCCAAGTAGGACTAAGCATTGAACACAACCCAGTATTTCTGCTTAAACTATACTAATCATTTCTAAATCTGCATCTCCCTCTCTATAAATTAGCATATGCAAGATTTATGCAAATGCACACTGTCTTCTGCCCTCCTTTTGGAGGGCAAGCAGAATTTGGAATCTATCATTTCTGCATTCATTAAAGCTCTATTGCTGGTAGGAGAAAGCTGACTTTAAAAGCATTATGATGGCACAAGTGGGGTATACATTTAGTTTCATGTAATTATGTGTAATGAGATTTGGATAATAATAGAAGGAGGCGATAAGAAATGTTCATGCTCCTAATTGGCATTGAGCAAATTAACTGCAGCAAATTAGATATCAATGAACACGGACATTTCACCGCAAATGTCAGTTATTCATTGGAATATTAATTCATGCCTAATCAATTTTCATTTTTTGGTGGGACGTGTTGACATTTACCACTGTAACTGTGATCCATATTTCATGAGGAGTTCATAAACTGCTACATAGAGCAGAAAATAGGCGCATCCCTCCCCATCCTAAAAGATAGGGATGCGAGCAAGAAAATCCCCAAGAGAAAACGCTTAATTGGTCCTTCTGTTTCAAATGTGCGGAAGTGACTTTCACAGTTTATGCAGTCAAAACAGCACTATCAACACCCAAGAGCAGGCTGCAGGAAATCCCAAGGGTTGCAGAAGGACAAAAGTCTTTGGGGGGGGAGGGTAGCATAAGGGGAGAGGGACCCCCAAAACAGACTAGTGAGGACTGGTGTGCTCAGCGAGCATCTAATATTGACTGCTGGGATTAAAAGAAAAAACTGGGTAGGAAGGGAAATGGAATTGAGTGTCTGGGCACAGGGCATGATTCTGACTAGAACAATGAGCAAGAGCTCCTAACACGGCAATAATTTGGTGGGTTCTCCCTTGTAACCTTTAATTGCCATTGAAAGGTTCATGAGTTAGCCCTACCTAGAAGCTGTATGTTCTGGCTCTTCAAGACACCCCCATACCTTAATTCCTGTCAGAGATGTCAGCCAAACCTGAGCTGGAGACATCTACTGATGGCAGTCAGGTAGAAAGGCAGGTGAGCCAACAATGCTGAGGTAGAGTTTGGTGCCCCCACTAGGAAAATATTTGCCCAGTCCAAGGGAAAGTAGAAGATCTGGGAGCATTGTAACAGACAGTGGCACCTGACTCTGGACCCAGGAAGACTCTAGGTTGTCGTCACAATGCTCTGTAGCCAATGCTGGTCCTACTCAGAGTAGACCAATTGGAATTAAGGGACATTGCCACTGGGAGTTAAGGTTCAATTGGGGGTGGGTGGAGCTGCCTGCCCTTGCCCACCCCCACAATGCATCCCAGGTTTGGACAACATGCTAAGCCTGACCTTGACTTGATCTAACCGAAACAGCCTGGGGAGGAACAAAGCAGGTGCAATCTCTGACTTGGGAGTCAGTAGGTTCATGCTTAAGAGTCCCATGATCAAACCTATCAATTCTCAGGGAAATCAGCCCTGAGTGCTCACTGGAAGGACAAATCCTGAAGCTTGAGGCTCCAATACTTTGGCCACCTCATGAGAAGAGAAGACTCCCTGGAAAAGACCCTGATGTTGGGAAAGATGGAGGGCACAAGGAGAAGGGGACAACAGAGGACGAGATGGTTGGACAGTGTTCTCAAAGCTACTAACATGAGTTTGACCAAACTGCGGGAGGCAGTGGAAGACAGGAGTGCCTGGCGTGCTCTGGTCCATGGGGTCACGAAGAGTCGGACACATCTAAACAACTAAACAACAGCAACAAGATTCATGCTAAACTATGGTTTGTCTTAGAACAATGTGTGAACACAGCCAGGGCAAGACAACTGCACAGATTGGGCCCTTGCATGGGCAGACCAAAGGACTTGCCCATTGAACTTCACTACCCTTTGCAAAATCATGCTGCCTAGCAAACAGGCTGTGTACATACCATACATTTACAAACACACACACACACACACACACACACACACCTGAATCCTAGGACTACAGCTTACCCCTCACAAAACCCAGCACCCTTAACAAACTACAGTTCCCAGATATGTGCTTTAACTCTATGGTATATTTGCAGCTCAAGCCAAGGCTTTGACATCGTTAGACTGTAAATTCTCCAAGGCAGGAGCATCTTCTCTTGTATGTTGCACAGACACACAGAGAATGCGCAGAGGGTAACAGAATTTTGTGCAGGTGATATTGTTATCTCGGCTCCCCACCCCCAAAACTCCCTGCATAAAATGGTTAAGCCAAGGAAACCACAAAGTCAGCCTGCCGATTCTTTACAGAAGGAGCCTTATATTTCAAAAAACAAAAATGTACAGGGCAATCTGATCAAGCAACAAATAAATATGGGATCTAATAATTCATAGATTCAATAAGACAGACACATCAGTAGTTAACATCTGGCAATCTTCATCAAGGTGAGTAGAAGGCGTTGGTTGGGCGGAGGGCAGGGAGAGACTGTATGCTTTTCAAACAATCTTTCTCCAGGACTCACTACACAAAATGAAAAGACCTGGGACTCTGGGGTCTTGAGGTTCTGGGAAACTGCACAAAAGCGACTTCTTCAAAACAGCAGCTAGCCCCAAGTGAATTCCTAATTTCACACATCTAGAGAAGTGGCATGGCAGTTGAAGCTGTCTATGTGGTGATGTGACCCGTTGGCATCTCATCTTAATTTCCAAAAGGTCATCATCCCATGTGCGCACACAGCAGCGCTAAGTATCACAGAATCAAAGATCTCCATCTGTGGCCTCCAATTCCCCCGAGGAGCAAACAAGATGAACACTGTCAGGTTTGAGGGTTGAGAACTTCTACAAACATGCCAGGTTCAAAGGCAGCCAGAAGTCCCAGAGTGAATCTGTAATTAGGCGGCGGTTGCACCAGCCCAACTCTGTTTCAGACTTACACATTTTTCCTTAATGAAATGTTTTTTTCAACTCCTCATGATCCATGTCATTGTCCTGCCTGCTTACGGAGACCTGCTTATTTTATTATCTTCCTACAAAGCTTAGTGCCTTCCATTTTGGGAACCGGGCTGCTGCTGCTATTGTTGTTGTTGTTGTTGTTGTTGTTGCTGCTGCACAATATTAGTGTGCACAGCATAGCATGCCCTGCCTCAGGCACAATTTCATAGAATCATAGAATTATAGAGTTGGAAGGAAACCACAAGGGTCAACTAGTCTAACTCCCTGCAATGCAATTTCAATCCATTAGCAGTTCTGTGCATAGCATAGGGTGCTCTCCACGGGGTCTGCATTTCAGATTGTGCATTGTTTTGGAACTTGTGAATTAGGTAGAGCTATGTTGGATCAGGGAAAAAGGCCGATCTTCTACACCAGGCACGTCAAACTCCCAAGAGACTGTGATCCACTCACGTGTTGTAGATTGACCAGAGTTGTTGAGCTTTTTTTAGGGAGGCAGATCAACCAGGGACACCCCACAATCGACAACCTTGACATGCCTGTTCTACATCGTCCATTTCTCATATTAGTCAACCAGATGCCTCAGGGAAGCCCACAAGCTGGGCATGAGCACAATCACATTCCTGGGGTGTCTAGTTTGGGGCAGCTTTTAATGTGTGGTTTTCTATTGTGTTTTTTGTACATTCTGTTGGAAGCTGCCCAGAGTGGCTGAGGCTACCCAGTCAGATGGGTGGGGTATAATAATAATAATAATAATAATAATAATAATAATAATAACCGATAACTTGATGGCCAGGGACACAGGTGGCGCTGTGGTCTAAACCACAGAGCCTAGGGCTTGCCGATGAGAAGGTCAGTGGTTCGAATCCCCTTGACAGGGTGAGCTCCCGTTGTTCGGTCCCAGCTCCTGCCCACCTAGCAGTTCGAAAGCACATCAAAGTGCAAGTAGATAAATAGGTACCGCTCTGGCAGGAAGGTAAATGGTGTTTCCGTGTGCTGCTCTGGTTCGCCAGAAGCAGCTTAGTCATGCTGGCCACATGACCCGGAAGCTGTACGCCGGCTCCCTTGGCCAGTAAAGCAAGATGAGCGCTGCAACCCCAGAGTCGTCCGCGACTGGACCTAACGGTCAGGGGTCCCTTTACCTTTAGCAGTTCGAAAGCGCATCAAGTGCAAGTAGATAAATAGGTACCACTCAGGCAGGAAGGTAACTTTCTGGCAGTAAGAGCTGTCCGACAGTTGAACACACTCCCACAAGAGGTGTTGGAATCTATTGTTGGCATGGGAGACAAAGGACGAGCAAGTAAAATCCTCAATGATACATTGGGCAATAGATATTGGTCATAATATAGATATGGAAGCATGGGAACGATTGTGGAATATGGATATAAAATTTACAGCATGTTATGGTCTAAGAGAAAATTATATGAAAATGATATATCGATGGTCCAACACTGAGTAAATTGGCAAAAATGTATAAAAATAAATCAAATAAGTGTGGAAATGTAAAGAGAAAGAAGGTTCTTTTTTATCATATGTGGTGGTCTTGTAGTAAGGTTAAGGCTTAGTGGGAAATGATATACAATGAAATGAAAAAGATGTTTAAAATAACATTTGTAAAAAACCAAAAGCCTTTCTCCTGGGAATTATAGGGACAGAACTACCTAAATTGTATAGAAATTTAGTCATGTACAGTGGCAAGAATGTTACTTGCCCAAAAATGGAAAGAAGAAGTCCCAGCAAAGGAAGAATGGATACAAAAACTTGTGGAATATGCAGAAATGGCAAAACTTACAGGAAGAATAAGAAATCAAGATAATAATTTTTTAAAAATAAAAGAATGGAAATGGTTTATTGAATATTTACAGATAAATTGTAAACAGATAAAAAACATTGGCAGGATTATTGTAATAAACTGCAGTTTCATAAGAGTATATATTTAAAGAAAATAAATGAGTAAATTAAGTTAACTTGGATATGTAGAAGATATTAAAGATAAATTTAAGGAACCGCAGAAAGTGGGGAAGGAAGTCAAGTCTTAAAATGTCAAAATGATTGTAAAATCAGTGAAATGTATATATCTGAAAAGTGTGTGTATATAAAAAGAAGAGGTGATGGACTCTCCTTCCTTGGAGATTTGTAAGCCTAAGTTGGATGGCCATCTGTCATGGATGCTTTAGTTGAGATTCTTGCATTGCAGGGGGTTGGACTAGATGACCCTCGGGGTCCCTCCCAACTCTACAATCCTATGATGCTATGAAAAGTTACTTGCAAATAAAAACTGATTCCACAAGCAAGAGTTCTTCCTATGTTTTTATTGGCAGCCTCCAACTCTTGTCAGAATGTGGTCCCCACAGCTCTGCACCAGGTTACTGGCAGCAATTTTATAAAAGTAACAACAACTCATTGCCCATGCAAATGAATTCAGAGCTTGAAGAAAGGAGTCTTGATTATGAAATGCTGCAATCATACCATTGCTTCTGGCCAGCTGAGTGTAAATTCATCAAGCTTTTCTTTTTTAAAAAACAACAACAACACAGCAACAACAAGAACCAAAAATCCTAGTGATGAATGAATATATGCCTTCATATATAACCGTAAGCTAAAGACAAGGCGGTGTGTGTGGAACACTGGTGAATAAATGAGCAAGGACCTCATTGACTACTTGGTTAAAGTTTCTGGATGTGGAGGCTGCCATGGAAAAGCTGGCTACCTAGTCTGGCACCTCTTTGATCTGGAGCAGAGTTTCCCAAACTCCAGCTGTATTTGACTACAACTCTTATCAGCCCTAGCTAGCAGGATCAATGGTCAGGGATGATAGGAATTGTAGTCCAACAACAGCTAAAAACCCAAGTTTGGGAAATCCTGATCTAGAGCTAGAGGATCTTCAACAGGTGGCCAATGGACCTCCTCCTCCATTACTGAACTGCTCCTAAGCAAGATGTTTCTTCCAATGTTCAGCTAATGTTTGTGTAGCTCATGTGTGGGGCCATAGGTCAGCAGTCTTGCATGATCATCCGGATGGAGGATAGAGATGGGAATGGAAGTGTGTACAGAAACTATCCTACAGTGCAAAAGGTGAAATTTGCATTCATTGCTCCTCCTGTTTTCTCTTGTTCTCATGCTGTCCACCACTGTCGTGTGGCCTCAGGGAGTTTGCCCAGGTGGGAATGTGGCCTCCTGACCGAAAAAGTTTCCCCAACCCTGCTCTAGAGCAAGCATGGCGGAAATGATTGTTCTCTGGTTTTTGTGCAATGTCTGTTGTTTCTAATTAAAATGGGACCACCTGCAGGTCTTATGAGACATCGGCATCTTCTCAAATGGTCATGCTACGACTCCCCAGTCGTTGGGTGTCTTTTCCCACATAGCCTTACCAAAAAGGAAATGAATTCACAACACTAAAACCTTCACATCCCAATTGCAGCCGATTGTTTTCAGGGTTCGATGAAGAGTCAATGTTCTGTCCGACGCAGCGTAATAATCAGTGACAAACAATGTACCGACCCGGGTGGTGTTAATCATGATGAACGCTCGTGCTAATGAAAGTGGAAGCACCATTTCGAGCCGCTGAAATTCTACTTGGTGTTTAGCTGGGGTGAGCTGGGGAGGTCCCCACAGTTCTGCCAGCAAACAGCAGGCAAGAACTGATGGCGCAGGGAGGCACAGCCGCAAGGGTGCAAAGCAGTGGTGGAGGAAAGGGGGTGGTGGTTTGCCCCAGGTGTCACCACTTAGGGGGTGACAAAATGCCGGGTGGCACTCAACGCAAGGCCTGCAACGTGCCCGAGCCACATGGGAGTGACGCGGTGGCTTGGGCGCCCGCAGGCTATGCACTGCCCCAAACGGTCCTTCCGCCACCTCCCCCTTAGCTGTAGGGCGGCTGAGTGGGAGGAGGCAGGAAGACTCCTCGGAGGCTCCGCGGAGCGTCCTGCCCCGGCTGGCCCCGCCCTTGGACGCAGGGTACGCGCGCTGCCCCAGGCACCTGATTGGCTTGCTCCACCGCTGGTGCAAGGTCGTGAGTGCACCAATGCAGTGCCATAGACAAGAGGCAGCTTGTTTACACTGGCATTGCAATTTGGTAAGTGTGGCAGTGTGGGTCACTGTTCACATGGGGGAAGGGGAGACTGAGACCCTTTGCTCGTGTCTTGGACTGGAAAAGAGCGAGCCATTCTGGGAAGCGATATATAATGCGATGAAAAGAATGTTTAAAATAACATTTGTGAAAAAAACAGGGGTTATCTTGTTAGGCATTTCAGGTACAGAGATTCTGAAAGAGCAGAAAAAACTATGTATGCCACGACAGCAGCAAGAATACTATTGGCCCAGAGATGGAAAGAAGACAAAGTTCCAACCAGAGAAGAATGGCTGATGAAGACGATGGGTTATGCCAAAATGGTGAAATTGACTGGGAGAATCAGAGACCAGGATGAGAAGAAGTTTAGGAAAGAATGGGAAAAAAATTATAGTTTGTTTAAGAGAACATTGTAAACAGTTAAAAACTTTGGCAGGCTTAGAGTAATACTTGCAAAAGATAAAATATAATGGAAAAGTTAATAATAGATATGACAAATGGGGGGGGGGAGGATAAGTTGAATAAAAAAGGATGGAAAAGGGAAACCGGAGAAGGGCGGGGGGAAGTCAAGGGATTCTGAGAACCCTAAATGTAAAGCTGATTGATATGTTTAAACTGAAACTTGTTATGAAAAATTTAATAAAAATATTTTTTATTATTTTTTTTAAAGGAAAAGAGTGAGCCAGTGGGAGAGCCAGTCCATCAGCTCTGGGTGAATTCAAGACATGCCTGCTTTTGAATAAAGGATGGGGAAAGAAATTCAAATAGCTTTGCATTTGACTTTAAATCTATCTAATTTTCATGTCTCCAAACAAGATGCAAACAAAAGCACAGCTATCCTTCGAAATCTGCATGTCGCCAGATTTTGTGATGCAATTCTCCAGTTAAATAATGTGTCTAAAAAGGCTTGTATCAGGGGAACTGGTGCTCAAAAAATGCATATATTAGTGAACAGAACGTGCAGAAATTCATATCAGACAAGATTGCTTACAAAAACATGTATATTCTTAGAAATACACAATGAAATAGATTTTCATGAGGACTTTTTTTTTTTTAAGCAGACTGATGCAGAAATTTGGATAAGTGAATGCAACATTGGAAAGATGAGAACTCGAAACTGAGATGTTCATCCATCCCTATGAAGGACCCAGAGATGTCTAGGGAGAGTTTGACAGTTTAAAAAGCTAGTGGCAGATAATAGAGAAGGACAGCCAAAAAGATGTGTTGCTGCTATGATGCTCTTAAGCTTGCACAGATGATATATAGAAGGTGCAAACAAACTGAACATAATCCTCCAAACAAAATAGAAAATTCTTTCCAGTAGCACCTTAGAGACCAACTGAGTTTGTTCTTGGTATGAGCTTTCGTGTGCATGCACACTTCTTCAGATACATGCACACGAAAGCTCATACCAAGAACAAACTCAGTTGGTCTCTAAGGTGCTACTGGAAAGAATTTTCTATTTTGTTTCGACTATGGCAGACCAACACGGCTACCCACCTGTAACCATAATCCTCCAACCTTTTCTTCAGCTGCTCTGCTGCTCAAATTGCATGTCATGTTATATTTGAAAAGTGACAACAGCCTGTCATTCATTTGAAAATAAAGATGAACTCTTAGTAGGTGTGTGAGCACAATCAGGTGAAGTGTTATGTTCGCAGTCAAGGAATTTATGCCTCTCTAATTCGTGGAGAAACTTAATGATCATGCTTGGTTACCTGAAAATGCTGTGGGATAACCAGCCTCATACAACCAACATGCTTAAGTCTAATTAATGCATGAAAGGGTTAAGACCAGAGAGTAAGCTGCCCTGCCAGGATTAACTAACCATGGGGGTGGGGGGGACTGGGTAATCAAGCCTTTGTTCCCCTCCAGTCTATCAGAGAAGATCAAGGTGTGAGGAGGTCTAAGCTGATTGCTTCAGCTCAGACCACATGGCCCTTACAAGCCTCTCTTGAGTTCCTACACCAATTTAGGAACTGTGTCACCCTTGTAAATAAGCCAAGTTTTACTGCCTGTGCAACTTTCTCTGAATGCTGTTTGGAAAAGCACATCAATCTGACATTTGGAGAGTTTGTAAGTAAACCATTGTTAACTTGCCAAATGTGTGGCCTTTTTCTATGCAATAGGGGACAAAGGAAGTTTTGGAATTCACAAGAGCATATTTTAAAGGTCTCTATTTCCACCATTTGCTGCCTATTTTGTGGTTTTAAATATCTATATATCCTTGCACCAACAAACGCCTGAGATGGTGGGTTCCCCAGACTGGGGAATAGCTTAAAGGAGTTTAAACTCTAGCAGACAAGCAGGGAGTGATGGGGATTCAGATTACTTAGGATGGGCCAGAGGAAGCATTCTAGATGACAGCACTAAGTGGTGACATTCTATGCAATCACTTTTGTCTGCATGCCACACCATTCCCCAAATTTTGGGTTAGTTACAAAAAATCTTAAAGACAACCTGAATGGGAGGGATGATCCAAAAATAGCCAAATGAAGAGACAATACGTCCATTAAGTTCACACCCTCACCATACATTTAAAGCACATTTAATGCACATGTTTTCCACCCAAAAAATCACGAGAACTGCAGTTTATGCCCCACAGAGCTACAGATTCCAGCACCTGTAATAAGCCACAGTTCAGGGGCAAAACTAGGCTTTCTTTCACCTGGGTCAAATGCAGAGTTTGGCACCCCCCCCCCCCCAATGCATTGAGGCTGGGAGCCTCAATGGTGCCCCTCTGGAGGCTTCACCCGGGGCAATAAACCTGGCTAGACCCCCCCCCCAATTGTAGCTACAGCACTGGTTCCCAAGATTATTTGGGAGACGTCATGTGTTTTACATGTGCTTTAAATGCGGATGTAATGAGTAGCCACAAAATTCAGATTTGTGGTGATGGTGGGGAGAATGTAAAACCTGGAAAAGAGCTTGGCTGATTGGCTGGAACAATGAGCAGGGCACTCTACATTGCAACATTTTGTTCCAATGACTGGAAGCATTTGCCACTGAGACAAGTTTTTAAAGTGGAAGAACTTAGAAAATAATATATAAAGTGGTAGACTTTTTGATTGCCCACAAAAGACAATTCAGACAGATAAAAGAGAAATGGCAACGTGATTTGCAGGTTGTTTCAATGTTATTCTGTTTGGGACAAAAACAATCCAGTTTTTAGTGGCGCTTAAGAGAAATTATTGGTAGTCCTAGTGTGGGAACCTTTCTAGATTTCATGAATTGATTAACCATTATGATAGTGAAGTTAAAAGCCATTTGTTCAGCTATAAAAAACGGGCTGTGAA
This sequence comes from Lacerta viridis, assembly GCA_900245905.1. Taxonomy (NCBI): domain Eukaryota; kingdom Metazoa; phylum Chordata; class Lepidosauria; order Squamata; family Lacertidae; genus Lacerta; species Lacerta viridis. The sequence goes on from OFHU01000988.1 coordinate 39,546, forward strand.
GTATTTATCACATAAAATACAAAATGAACTCAAATTATCAGGGGAAAATGCTCACGGTGAGACGATTTTTGGGATAAAAATCCACAGAGTTTTACTCACTATTATTTGAATGTGTTCCAGACATTTCTCATCACTAGGCAGAATGTCAAAATTATCATCTGCCTCCATACTGATGCTGGGAACTTTTCGATCTAGGAAATTTTCTGTAGAGTTCACTGAAGTAAAACAGAGAACAGGCAGTGATTTAGCAGACAAAATAATGAAGAGATTAAAACAAGACGGCACTGAAATTTAAAAGGCCCAAGGCCAAGGATACAACAATGGGACAAATATGTCTGCTGTGTGCAGAAGTGTTCAAGCTTTTAGATTAATACAAAACCAATTCAGCAATGTTTCAGACATAAAAGAGGGAGCTGACTTAGGGGTGCATTTCAGAGTGCTTGCCCCAAACACCAAGATACTTAGTTCTGGCCCTGAGTGGAACCATAGGAGGTGGAATGTTCATAGCCACTCAGAAGGTCAGCAAGTCCTTTGGAAATATTGTCCCAATGCCCTTATTGATTTACAGCTGTTGGGACCAACATCTGCTTGGCCAACCCTCTCATCAATGTGTCTGCTGTGTTAGGCGGCACTGGCAACCCTTGGGCTCCCCCGCTTCCCAGCAGGAGTAAGCATTCACTATCCAGCTCTGCCCTGTGTCACGAGCTTACTCCTTCTGCATCAACAAGAAGTGCTCCCTTTGCCTCTTACTCCTCTCAGGCTCAGTGGCGCCATTAGGGTTGGCCTGGGATGGCCTGGCCTGAGGCAAAACAGGAAGTTGCTTCTGCCTTGCTTACTGTGGTCACATGATGGCGGCTTCCGGCGAGATCTTACAAAAGTTCCACAAGATGTTGAGTGACATGGCTGCTGCCACTTCTTACTTCTCCAGTGCTGGCGGTAGGGGCACCTGCGGAGAGCGTCTCCCCGTGGGAACCTGCCACACCAAATGGCTGCTTCAGTCTGCCTCGTAGGAAGCCTTGCCCGGGGGTTGGCTTTTCTGGCAGATTTCCAGGTACCCCACTTAGCTCCGTGATCCAGAGGTCCTCTATTGCCATCACTTGGAAAGCTGAGGTGTTGTGGAGGAGAGGTAGCAACTGTGGGGATGAGGAGAGAAATGTGCATTTACTGTATTTTTTGGGCATCTGCTGAAGGCATTCTTATTTAGACAAGCCTACCTAGTTGATTGGAGTATTAGGGGAGGGGTAGTACCTTAGTGGAGGACATGTTGTGCTCCTTCTGGGGGGAGCTTGTCCACCTTTGGTCCCCCCCTTGCACTCAGCTCCTACCTGTGTCTCCTGGAAGCTGTCAGCATGTGACAGTGGCCATACCCTGGGAACAGCTTTGACTGGCTGGCTGGCTAAACCAGGTGAGGGTAGCCGATGGGTCTCAAACCCTCAGAGAGTCAAGGACTTCCCATGCATGCAAAGACAGGCTCCGGTGGATTGAGCGGATGAGACCAATAGTGCGTCCAACAGTCAAGAAGGCAGTTTCAGCCCATGCTGCAGGGACAAGTGAGGGGCAGATGGGGCTCATCAACCTGGGAAGGTAGCTCATCTAGAAGAAGGAAACTTATGGTCCCAAACCTCTGCTGCCTTGTAGGATATCTTCAGGTGAAGAAAAGGCTAAGGAATAAACTCTACACAATTCTAGAGTCCCTAAGATGGTTGGATGGTGCCTTGTACTCCTGCTTGTGGAAACTCCTGCAAAGAAGCCAGTGCGAAATGTATTGCTCTGCTTTCCTTTGGACCACATCAGTGTGGCCGAGAGATGGGCCTTGTCATCTGGGCAGCCCAGGACCTCCAGACACACTGCCCAGGCTTGTGCCCCAGAGAGGTCACTTTGGTGTTGCTAACATTTCAATCTGACTTCACCCCTGGAGGCTCACTGCACCGTCTCTCTGGAGAGACAGGTGTCAACGACAACAGCCATACAGTTGCTTAGAGAGTTTGTTTGAGTTTTAATTCGTTCCAGTCAGTTCTATTGTGGTTTTAACTTTCTGTATCTTTTAAACTTTGGATACAATTTTTTTTAGTGGCAATTTTATTGTTTTATCATCTTTTGCAAATTGCCTTGTGGCATATACAGTTTATGAAACAACCCTCCTCTTGGCATATTTGTACATATTATTTGCATCACAAAATTTGGAAACGTGAATTTTAAAGGATAGCTGCATTGCGGTTCGTCTCTTGTTTAGGAAGTGGAAATAAGGTAGGTTTCTCCCCACACATTTACCTCCAGAGGTGAATTAAAGTTATCCAGGGACCCAGATAGGGCCCACAGGTTACCTGTTTAACATCATGGGTTGAACCACCCCATGCTTTGGGTGAAGATCCTGACAATAATTCTCGCAACAAACCCTTCAAACCAGCCATTCGACTTGCTCAGATGCAAGAAACCCATCTCTCCAACCTGCCACCCCACAAGAAAATGACAAGAGCGTTCCAGGGGTAGGAGTGGGGAGGAGGGACCTCACTTTATTCATTTATTTACCAAATTTATAATCCACGCTTCACCGAATGGTTCCAGGGTGGAAATACATATAACATTAAAACAATAATTAATAATGTCTCTAAGGGCTGAAAACCACAAAACATTAAACCATGCGTGAAACATCAATAGCAATCTACATAGCAGAGAGTGAGCAAATAAAATGAAATGATACCATTGCAACAGGAAACTTCACCCCTCCCAAAAGCCTGGGCGCAGAGGTACTTTGTCACCTGCCAACAAAATGCCAGTAACATTGGTGCACGATGCACCTTGGAGGAAAGGTCGTTACACATTCTTTATTTGCATTAGATAATTGAATCCATCCAGATTTGTGCATTTCACCCCCAGGAGATAACCCGGAGAATTATGCTTCAATTGACTTTCTCTAGACCTTTGTTATTAGATGAACTTTTCAGAAAATGGGAGCGTTTAGTTCAAATAGGCTCCGAGTCAATATATTTACTATGGACATGCATGCGTTTCTTTCATCTCTCCTGGGTGTTTAGTGTCTCAAGAAGTGATTGGTCCATTCATCTTCTGTATGCACAGGATAAAGCGCTAGTGGCTCAGATGCCCAATTGCCAAAGGAATGGAACTCTGCAGGAGTATTAAAATAACTTAGAAACATAGAATTATAGGGTTGGAAGGGACCTCAAGGGTCATCCTCTAGTCCAACTCCTTGCAATGCAGGATGAATCACAGCTGACAGGTGGCCATCCAACCTCTGTTTAAAAACCACCTATGAAAGAGAGTCCACCACAATGCCAGGTAACCCATTCCACAGCCGAACAGCTCTTAACGTCTTAAAGTTCTTCCTGATGTTTAGTTGGAGTCTCCTTTCTTGTCATTTGAATCCATAGGTTCATCCAACCTCTGTTTAAAAACTTCCAATGAAGGGGAGCCCACCACCTTCTGAGGTGATTCATTCCATTGTCAAACAGCTCTTACCATCAGTTCTTCCCAATGTTTAGTCATAATCTTTAATGGTCAGGTACCCCTGACTATTAGGTCCAATCACGGATGACTCTGGGGTTGCGGGGCTCATCTCGCTCTATAGGCCGAGGGAGCCGGCGTTTGTCCGCAGACAGCTTCCGGGTCATGTGGCCAGCATGACTAAGCCGCTTCTGGCGAACCAGAGCAGCGCACGGAAACGCCATTTACCTTCCCGCCTGAGCGGTACCTATTTATCTACTTGCACTTGAAGTGCTTTTGAACTGCTAGGTGGGTAGGAGCTGGAACCGGACAACGAGAGCTCACCCCATCGTGGGGATTCGAACTGCCGACCTTCCTATCGGCAAGTCCTAGGCTCTGTGGTTTAGACCACAGCACCACCCGCGTCCCTATAATCTCCTTTAGTGTAGTTTAAATCCTGTGTAGTTCAGGTCATACCCTGTGGAGCAGCGGAAAACAAGCTTGCTCCATCTTCCACATGACCTGATGACCTCCCTTCTTATATTTAAAGGTGGCTATCATATCACCTCACAGTGTTCTCTTCTCCAGCCTAAACCAGGCCCAACTTGACTCTCAACACCATTAAATCCAATTAAAAGTCCTCAATTAAATCCAATTCAAAGCCCTGTCCTCCAATTACACTTTCTCACTGTCCTCTGACAATGCCAGTGCCTTAAGCTTCCCCTCCAGTGGCCTGCAAATTCCAGTGCCACCCATTGCATCCATGCCTTTTGCTGCTTGGGTGGCATTTGATGGGCCCAGCAAGTCATGTTTGGCATATTGGCTTCTAGTTGCCAATTCACCATCCTTGTGTATTCCATTTTCCACAGACTGTCTCCAGTTACATTTATTTATTTTACGAGATTCATGCGCTGTTTATTTTTTAAAGAGCCTACCTCGAAATGATTAATACAAAGTAAAGATTTCATACAAAAATACCAATAAAATCAACAGGCTTTAAAGACAAGTAGACATAAAATTTGCCAGATGTATGTAAAAAACCAACAGTTTTAGAAACAAACATAAGAAATTGACATTTCTGGGCAGGCTTGCTTAAACTAAAAAGTTTTTTTTTAGAAATAATAATAATAATAATAATAATAATAATAATAATAATAATAATAAATGTGATAACATATCAAACATTAAAAACTTCCCTAAACAGGGCTGGCTTCAGATGTCATCTAAAAGTCAGATAGTTATTTATTTCCTTGACATCTGATGGGTGGGTGCCACCACCGAGAAGGCCCTCTGCCTGGTTCTCTGCAGCTTCACTTCTCGCAGTGTGAGGGAACCACCAGAAGGCTCTTGGCGCTGGACCTCAGTGTCCGGGCTGAACGATGAGGGTGTAGATGCTTCTTCAGGTGCCTGCCTAATTTCAACAGGCAAGGAGTTCCAAAGAGCAGGTGCACTAAACGACTGATTCCTTGCAATTGCAGAATGGACGTTAGGTGGCACTTGTAAAAGTGCTGGTTTTATAGACTGGTGAAGCGGCTGAGTTGGGGAGATTGGTGGCAAAGGTGATCCTTGCAATGCTATTGATTCAATTTGCTATCTTCTGTTTCCAGGTGTTTCTTGGATTTTCTCTCCCCCATCCCACAAAGCTCTTCCCAGTTTATTTTTTTGCATCTCAGATCACCAGTGGAAGATATTTAGTTTGAAATGGCACTTTTGTCATCAAGTGCTGTAACAAACCATCGGCTGCTGAGCGTTTATCACTGTTGAAGCTGATGATGCCCAAATTCCACACTGCCGTATTTGTCTGAGCTCCTCGCTCGGGAGGATGCGAGGCCATTACTTTCCATTGACCTTTTGACAGTGCAATCTGCACGACACTGATAACTTTTGAAAAATGGGGGCGAGTGGGGTGGGGAATCCCTCCCCTGCTAATGTAACGGATTGCATTCAAGGCAGAAGGAGGAGCACAGCAGAAACTCCTCTGCTCTGTCATGGCATTGTAAGCCCTTCGTAGACATGTGCCATTATTCTTGGAGGGCTCGGAGTCTGTGTCTGTGCATGTATTCCAGAGGTAAGGGAAGCACTTGTTAATTTTGCAGCTGTTCCAAAGCCTGGTAAGCTTCTTCCCGGCTTAGGAAGTGAGGCACGATGCTCACTTCCTAAGGCGGTGAGCCAGTGTGGTGTAGTGGTTAAGAGTGGTAGACTCGTAATCTGGGGAACTGGGTTCGTCTCCGCTCCTCCACATGCAGCTGCTGGGTGACCTTGGGCTAGTCACACTTCTCTGAAGTCTCTCAGCCCCACTCACCTCACAGAGTGTTTGTTGTGGGGGAGGAAGGGAAAGGAGAATGTTAGCCGCTTTGAGACTCCTTCGGGTAGTGATAAAGCAGGATATCAAATCCAAACTCTTCTTCTTCTTCTTCTCATGAGCATGATGTGCCTTCCCCAATTGCTCTTACAAGCTGGTGCCTCTGGCCTTAACTGTTCCCCTATGGAAAATTTCACTGCTTGCCACTGCCCCACACAAATGACAGAAGACCCTGCCTATCTCCTAAGCCCTCTGTGCAAGTCAGGGGACTGGTGATAATCAGAAATAATGGTTAGCTCATAGGTCGTCAACACTTGTGGACCATTGGTTACAAGTGGACCATGTTTTCCTTTGTGAAATGTTGGAGGGGGATGCAGTAGTTGTAGAAGTAATACAATAAATTCTATAGTGGTGCTACTAGCTCTGCTACTGGCAGGGACGCGGGTGGCGCTGTGGTGTAAACCACTGAGCCTTGGGCTTGCCGATTGGAAGGTCGGCGGTTTGAATCCCCGCAATGGGGTGAGCTCCCGTTGTTTGGTCCCAGCTCCTGCCAACCTAGCAGTTTGAAAGCACGTCAAAGTGCAAGTAGATAAATAGGTACCGCTCCGGTGGGAAGGTAAACTGCATTTCTGTGCTGCTCTGGTTTGCCAGAAGCAGCTTAGTCATGCTGGCCACATGACCCGGAAGCTATACGCCGGCTCCCTCGGCCAGTAAAGCGAGATGAGCGCCGCAACTCCAAAGTCGTTCGTGACTGGACTTAACTGTCAAGGGTCCTTTACTGCTACTGGCAGATGTACTGTTACTACTGAGTTAGAATTCTAATACTAATTGGTTAGAATTCTGGACCTGTGTTCAAATCCTTGCTCAGCCATGAAGTTTGTTATATGACCTTGGGCCAATTACTGGCTCTCATCCCAACCTATCAGGGTTGCTGTGAGGTTAAAACGGGAACGGTGGAGGTCTGTGTATTGAGCTCCTCCAGGAAATGGTGGGGTGGAAATAAATGATGCATCAAAGGAGCATTCCTTAAAGCAATATACCTGTAGCACAGTCTAGGATTTATTTCCTTCTCTGCTCTCTTTTTCAAGAGATTTACAAAAGGTCAAAGATTCATTTGCAATGCCCCCCGCCCCCAGCAACAAGGACTCCTATGAGAAGGGTTACTGCCTCCTTACAAGTGAGCAGGTTAATGGCACATTTATAATCATGCTTTATAAAGATTTTATAAGAATGGACTGAATAATATTAATGATATGTGAACATGTGGCAAGAATGGATTTATGTTCCAAGCGATTACATTTTACAAGCCGAACTCGAGCACTGACATAATTAACACGGTTAGCAGAAAGCACTGCCTTGTTATGAATCGCTGTTTTGATTTTTAGGAAAACAGTAAATAACAAGAAAAACGGGGGTGGGGTGGGGTCGGTTATGAGCTGATTATTCATCTGCCCGAGAGGGAAAGAGTAGGTTTCACTAGTGAAATGGTGGCACCCCCAATTTTGATCTGCAGAGGTAATCTTGAGAGTCCCAACCATTAAGGGGGACAAAGGAGACATAATGCAAATTGCATTCTCAAAATCGCAATCAGGGGAGTCCATTTTTAATGAAATGATGGAGATTATTTTTTGTTTAGTTTTGTTTAGCAAGCCTGCTGGATGTGCAACAAGACTCTTTGCTGGTTACGTTTCTGCTTCACTATCTGACCGCAATATTGAGGTAACCACCAGTGGCGTACGGAGCCACTTTGCCACCCGGAGCGGCAAACGCGGGGGCACCCCCTGGGGGCGGGGTGCCACTCCATACCGCATGTGCGTCGTGATGTCAAGACGCATGTGCGCTACGGAGCGCAGTCCGTCCGGTCAGCCTGTCCGTGCGGTGGCTGCTTGCACGGCAACTCATAAGGCTACAGTGCGCGAGCAGCCGCTGCACGGAAGTGGTGCCAGGCGATGGCTTGGGAGTCACGGGGGTGGGGGGTGGCGGCGCCGAGTGTCACCCCCCTCCAGGCTGGAACAGGGGGCGTGCCGCTCTCAATGCCCCCACCTTGCTACGCAGGGCTGGTGCTAGGATTTTTTGCGCCCTAGGCGAGATCACCTTCTGGCGCCCCCCTGCCAATCCCTAGAACCGGCCCTGCGGAGAAGCCCGATTTCGGGCTGCTCCCCCTCCCCCGCCACTCTGCCGCTGGCGGAGGGGGCGGAGAAGCCCG
>OFHU01003095.1:0-246716 GCA_900245905.1 Lacerta viridis
GGCACCACTGTAGTTGACTCCCATATTGTCCTGGTCTGGGACTCAACTGAAGCTTTGTGTCTCGTGAGCTTCATGAATGCGGAGACGGATTTAGGGGAGTGCAGCTGGTTTGCCTGCAATGGGTGCTGTAGGTGCGCCACAACAATGACAGAAGGCGAGAGGGTGGGGGTTTTTTTCTGCCAAACTTTGATGTCGCACAGGGCGCCGCTGGAATTTTAAAATACCCGAAGTCCACCACTGGTGAGTGTCCTTCCCACAGCCACGCTGCAAAAACCTATGCAACCTTTCTCTGTTTGGGCAAACATTTTGTGACCAGGAAGCAGTAGGGGATTTATTTATATTCAAATATGCATTGTATACCGTATTTTTCGGCGTATAAGACGACCCCCAACTTTCCCAGTTAAAATATAGAGTTTGAGATATACTCGACCGCAGATTCTCCACCCGGCGTATAAGACGACCCCTGACTTTTGAGAAGATTTTCCTGGATTAAAAAGTAGTTTTATATGCCAGAATATACAGTAATTTGTTTCTTAATGTTCTTGTGCTGCCCTCAGACTTTGGCATAGGATAAGTTAATATCCAGGAACATTTCACAGGTAATTTTTTAAAAAACAATCATGGGTTTAGACATTATTAAATAGGGTTCCCTTCTTTTGAAAGTGGGGAGTGCAAGGAGCTTGTGAGAAAAGGAAAACCCTATTGATTCTTACCCAACTCTGCATTTCTAGAAACGACCGTTAAGCTTGTCAAACAGAATCATACGAGCTGGCAGACTTTTTAAGCAAAAACGGTCACCTTTTATTTATACGGTCCTTTACAGTTTTACTCAGAGGTAAGCTCCACTAAGTTTAAAGGTCTTACTCTCAGAGAAGTATATGTAGGACCGGACTTCTTTTGGTCTTCTGGGAATTGCATAAGGCATGTTTTAACGGACCTTGTCTCTCACTGTTTCTCAAGGTACAACATTCAAGATAAGGACACGTTTTTTGACAATGCTACCCGCAGTCGAATAGTAAGTCAGATGAGGGGGGGTGACCCATGAGGGAACCCCTCTCTGTGCTTCATTGTTATTGCTGATAATTACATTTAAAAAAAAAATCTATACAAATGTTCATGGCTCTCTACAAGTGGGGGAAGGAGTTATTGGTTTGTGGGTTTTTTTGGTTCTTGTTTTTATCATGTATTTTGTGCTTTTATCTTGTATTTTTGTGCTGTGAACAGCTTGAGATCTGCGAAGGAAGGGTGGTGTTCAAATTTTTTAATCATCATCATCATCATCACCACCATCATGGCTCCCTGGCTGCTTGATGATTTATAGTCACTGAATATCTTCTTTAATTGGGGGATATCTTCTTTAATTGTTATATACTGTACATTGTTTGAATCTTATCAGACCTTTGACGGGGAGAGCCATGACTGTTAAAGAGGAGATGGGTTCAAATACAGCCTACTCTCTGATATGATAGCTTGCTATATACAGGTGAAACTCGAAAAATTAGAATATCGTGGAAAGGTTCGTTTCTTTCAGTAATTCAACTTAAAAGGTGAAACTAATATATGAGATAGACTCATGACATGCAAAGCGAGATATGTCAAGCCTTTATTTGTTATAATTGTGATGATTATGGCGTACAGCTGATGAGAACCCCAAATTAACAATCTCAACTTTGGGGTTTTCATCAGCTGTGCGCCATAATCATCACAATTATAACAAGCAAAGGCTTGACATATCTCGCTTTGCATGTCATGAGTCTATCTCATATATTAAACTCCAGTAGCTAATGAAAACAATTGCTTACATAAATGGACTTTTCCACAATATTCTAATTTTTCGAGTTTCACCTGTACATGGTCTGTTAATGTTGTTATCGTATTTAGGAGCTTCCAGTTGCTTGAGCCTTCCCCTGAAGTTTCACATAGCACAGGACCACATGAAATACTGAGTAGAGAAAGCTATTTTATTTAAATATAGTTTAAAAAATATATATGGTATGGTGAATATCATCTTTACATCTTTACTGGCTTCATGCGGAACATCTAATTCTTGGAAAGAAGTTATCTGTTAGTTACAGCATGTTTGTGTGTTTTGATGCAGGTGCATGAAATTTTGAAGCGTACATATACTACAAAAGCCAAAAACAGTATGGGTAAGAAATAATTCGCTTTTTTAAAAAATGTTATATCAGAAGCTGCTTTTTAATATTCTTGAATTCTTGTTCTAAATTTTGTATCTCAGATGCTTGTTAAGATATATTCATGGTGCATTCTTCTATACAGCCGTACCTCGGGTTACGTACTTAATTGGTTCCGGGTCGCTGTACGTAACCCGAAATGTACGTAACCCAAAAAACGTGCTTTGCGCATGTGCGGATCGTGCCCGCGGTGGGTTACACTTATGGGTTACGGGAGTTCGTAACCTGAAAAGTACGCAACCCGAAGCGTACGTAACCCGAGGTACGACTGTATCTTAATAGGTTAGGGGAAATCCTGGATAATCAAATAAAAAGACATGTTTCTCAATCCTGCTCTGTTGGAAATAATAATAATAATAATAATAATAATAATAATAATAATAATAATAATATATAATATTATAATTTATTATTTATTTATTATTATTTGTACCCCGCCCATCTGGCTGGGTCTCCCCAGCCACTCTGGGCGGCTTCCACCAAACATTAAAATACATTTAAAATATCACAGTTTAAAAACTTCCCTAAACAGGGCTGCCTTCAGGTATTTTCTGAATGTCAGGTAGTTGTTTATTCCCTTGACTTCTGATGGGAGGGCGTTCCACAGGGCGGGCGCCACTACCGAGAAGGCCCTCTGCCTGGTTCCCTGTAGTTTTGCTTCTCGCAGTGAGGGAACCGACAGAAGGCCCTCGGCGCTGGATCTCAGTGTCCGGGCTGAATGATGGCGGGACATCAGAAGTGTCCGGGCTGAATGATGGACATCAGAATAAACTATGCAAATTGGAGAATAAACTATGCAAAATCGTAAAATAAAAAAAAAATATTGACAGAATAAATTATCTAAAACCAAAGGTTAACAATCTGCATAATTTATACAGGTTACATAATTAGTTTTTTGTTGGAATAGAATGTAAAGGGTTTGTTAAATCACATATTGCACACAGTCCTTCTCAAAGTCCCTGCCCCTCTTGTTTTTTTTTTTTTTTTTGTGTGTGAACTTGGGAGTCAGCTGCACAAACTAACTTCAGAAGATGGAAATGAGTACATGTAACTCATGAACCTCTTCTTCATTTTGCAACTCCGGGGCCTTTGCAGCATTGTTCAAAGGAATTTTCCATTCAAAGAAAAGTATGAACAACACCTAACATTAGGGTGCAAACTGTTCTGGAAACGTTTTGTAGCTGAGTGAATTCAGAATGAATTCCCTGCAATAAAATAATATTGCTTGATTTTTTTTTATGGCTAATATTGAGCCTTGAGCTTTATTGGCCTTGCCTTGAATATAATCGGAAACTTCCCTTCCCCCTTCCCCCAAATTCTCTTCTGCAGCTTCTGTTAGATGGCATAATCCCTAGTTCTACAAATATTCCGTGCATATGTGGCATTGAACGTCGACACTTGATATATGGTTATTTTTCAGTAGCACTCACAGTTTAAGCACTTTTGCTGGGAGTGGCAGCAATATGTGAGCATGCGACAGCAAATCTTGGTCAGAATTGGTGAACGGGGATGCTACAATCCGAAAGCTAACTCTTAGGAAATACTAGTATGTGAGAAAATAAACCAGCTAGATTTCAGATTCAGATGCCAAGTTATGATTTCAGAGTTCAAATAATTTTTAATTACTGTACAGTGTTACCTCGGATTACAGACGCTTCAGGTTGCAGACTCCGCTAACCCAGAAATAGTAGCTCAGGTTAAGAACTTTGCTTCAGGATGAGAACAGAAATCGTGCGGTGGCAGCGGGAGGCCCCATTAGCTAAAGTGGTACCTCAGGTTAAGAACAGTTTCAGGTTAAGAACGGACCTCCAGAACGAATTAAGTTCTTAACCCGAGGTACCACTGTATTTTCCCTACTATAAGACACCCCAATATATAAGACGCACCCTATTTTGGGGGGGCTCCAATTTAAGAAAATGGGAAGATGGTCCCCATGTATAAGATGCCCCCAAATTTTCGACATTATTTTTAGGGGGGGGGACCTAGTCTTCTACACGGAAAAATACAATTTACTTGTAAAATGTACAGGTGAAACTCGAAAAATTAGAATATCGTGGAAAAGGTTCATTTCTTTCAGTAATTCAACTTAAAAGGTGAAACTAATATATGAGATAGACTCATGACATGCAAAGCGAGATATGTCAAGCCTTTATTTGTTATAATTGTGATGATTATGGCGTACAGCTGATGAGAACCCCAAATTAACAATCTCAACTTTGGGGTTTTCATCAGCTGCACGCCATAATCATCACAATTATAACAAGCAAAGGCTTGACATATCTCGCTTTGCATGTCATGAGTCTATCTCATATATTAAACTCCAGTAGCTAATGAAAACAATTGCTTACATAAATGGACTTTTCCACAATATTCTAATTTTTCGAGTTTCACCTGTATATCCCCCCCTGAAACATAACGTTCCCACCTGTAAGGACGTTCAGTGGTTGCTCATGAGTAAAGCGCCAAACGCAGAACTTCTAAAACTAAGTTCTTTATTGTGCACAGCTATATACAGTGGAGCAAAAGATCAAACGTCCATCTCATCCCTCCGCAGAGTCCAGGAATGAACCCTTCCGGTTCTTTGTCCAGCAAAAGAGGCGCGGGATTCTGAACCCCCGCCTCCCCCTTCCACGTCCTTCCGGCCTGCGCCCTCGGAGCGTGGGAACCTGACCCCGTTCCCCACTTTCCCCTTGGCGCTGAGGCTCTGCGATCCTCTCAGAGCCCCTGCTTCCGGCTGAGGAGGGGGAGGGGGAGGACGAGCTGGTAAATAGCTTAGGGGGTTCTCTATACTGCAAACGCTCCTGCGACTCTCCCAGCCACGGGGAGGGGGGTTTCCTGACACCACCAATCAGATTGTAACATTACATTCGTAAGCTGGAATCCAGCGCTGCACTAAGTTGACCATTCCATCAATGCAAGCATTTCCACTTGCCAGGTGGAGAAATCTTCTCTCATGCGCCATTCTCCAGACCCTCCCCACATTGATTTAAGGTGGCATTGGGGGAAGAGAAGGGAGGAGTTCCATTGTGCTGGTGGTCTCACATTCTTTGGCTGATATATATATATATATATATATATATATATATATACATATATACATATATATATACATACATACATACATATATATATATATATACATATATATATATATATATATATATATATATATATATATATATATATATATATATATACATATATATATATATATATATATATATATATATATATATACACACACACACACACATATATACATACACACACACACACACACACACACACACACACACATATATATATATATATATATATATATATATATATATATATATGATATTTAAAAATAACTATTGCTATCTTTGTTTTTCTTTAGGTATTAACACATTAATAGCAAACAATGCATATGAAGCAGCCTTTCCCCTCCATGATGTAGGTATACATTTTTTTGACAATCTCCTAAGAACCTTGTTAATAGTGAAAGAATGCTTAATTGTTACTACATATGAGATCCGGCTGGAGTGCAAACTTCCTGTTAAGAAACAGTATCCTTCAAATAAATAAGGGCTATTCGGTGTTATGTTGGAGGGGATGCCAGGAAACAAGGAATTATGTTCGCATGTGGTGGGGGTGTAAATATGTACAATTTTTTTGGCAAAGGGTGTTTAAGAAGATAACAGAAATCACTGGGTTAAAGCTGGCCAAAAGTCCAGAGGTAGCATTATTAACAATTTACAATGGGGTAGAAGGTTCGCAGACTATGAAGGACTTGCTCACAAATTTATTGACAGCCGCACAAATCATTATAGCTAGAAAGTGGAAGGGACCAGCACAATATAAAATGGAAGAATGGTACAAAGAGGTTTGGGATATAGCTATTAATGATAAATTAACATTTGTCATTAAAGTAAGATGGGGAATACAGGTGAAACTCAAAAAATTAGAATATCGTGGAAAGGTTCATTTCTTTCAGTAATTCAACTTAAAAGGTGAAACTAATATATGAGATAGACTCATGACATGCAAAGCGAGATATGTCAAGCCTTTATTTGTTATAATTGTGATGATTATGGCGTACAGCTGATGAGAACCCCAAATTAACAATTTCAACTTTGGGGTTTTCATCAGCTGTACGCCATAATCATCACAATTATAACAAGCAAAGGCTTGACATATCTCGCTTTGCATGTCATGAGTCTATCTCATATATTAAACTCCAGTAGCTAATGAAAACAATTGCTTACATAAATGGACTTTTCCACGATATTCTAATTTTTCGAGTTTCACCTGTATGTAGGAGAAATGATTTTGAAGAGATATGGAGGGTGTTCGTAGAATTTGTACTGTTAAAACGGAAAGGGGTTAAACCAGCACAAGAAGTGTTGAAATTTTGGTAAGTTGGATAGTTATAATGGAATGGTCTCGGTGGTGGGGTGCACATTTTTATGCTTATTTATGTATGATTCATTATTAAAATAATAATAATAATAATAATAATAATAATAATAATAATAATAATAAAGCAGTATCCTAGTTTTAGGCTTATGCATAGGAATCCTTCAGACAAAAAAGTTCTCGTGGGATTTCTTGCTGGTCCATTGGTTTCAGTGGCTCAACTCCAAACACCACCCCTAGTCTTCAACATTGAATTGCATTCTAGCAGGCAGGGGAGGTCAATATTATATTTATCATCATCACCATCCTGCTTTAGTTGAGATTCCTGCATTTCATGGGGTTGGACTAGATGACTCTTGGGTCCTTCCAAGTCTATGATTCTATGTTTATATATAGCAAGGAGGGGGAAACTGTGGCCCTCCAGCTGTTGTTGGAATCCAGCTGCTGGCATGGGCAGGGGTGATGGTGGATGGTAGATGCAATGTCTGGAGGACCCCAGGTGCCCCACTGTTGATATAGAGAAAGCACCATCAGTTTTCACTGGACAGCCTCAGTGAGTTTTCAGTTTAAGGCATGGTAGTGTGGTAATGCTCGGTACCTGCTCCTGCCCACCTAGCAGTTTGAAGGCACGTCAAAGTGCAAGTAGATAAATAGGTACCCAGTACCGCTCCGGCGGGAAGGTAAACGGCGTTTCCGTGCGCTGCTCTGGTTCGCCAGAAGCGGCTTTGTCATGCTGGCCACATGACCCAGAAGCTGTACACCGGCTCCCTTGGCCAGTAATGCGAGATGAGCACCGCAAACCCAGAGTCGCCCACGACTGGACCTAACGGTCAGGGGTCCTTTACCTTTTTAATGGGGTAGAGAATAGATTACAGAGATGGGCAGGAGATGGGCAGTGGTACCTCGGGTTACAAACACATTGGGTTACAAACACTTCGGGTTACAGGCTCTGCTAACCCGGAAGTAGTACCTCGGGTTAAGAACTTTACCTCAGGATGAGAACAGAAATCGCCCACCAGTGGCAGCAGGAGGTCCCATGAGCTAAAGTGGTACCTCAGGTTAAAAACGGACCTCCGGAACGAACTAAGTTTGTAACAAGAGGTACCACGGTACTTAGACTTTGTGGCAGTTAGAAATGACTAGTTTCTAAAACCTCTAGGGGTTTCCTTTGAATGACAGGGAAGGCATTGATGTGGATTATATTGACCATGTTTGACTTAAAGCACCTTAATACTAAAAAATTGTTGCTGCTGCTGCTGCTGTTCTTGCTACCTGCCCTTCACCAGCAGGTGACTCCTGCCCCCTACAATATTTCTTACCAATATTCTTGTCTTTTCAGGGTGAATATGACGGTGAAAACAAAGAAATGAATGAAAGAAAGGTAAAATAATTTACATCTTCAGTTTGGTTGGTGTTGGGCTTGAACATGTCGATCTGTTCACTGCAACCAAGCCTTGGTGCTGAAAATATACTGCAAACTGGACACAGTCCAGTCTGAAGCTCTCCTGCTCTTTCTCAGCTCCTGTTAATTCCAGTAGTGTTTGCGTAGAGGAACTTTTCCATTGGATTGTATCCATATTTGTTGCCCGCCACCCCAGTCACCAAGCGGTGCAAGATTCCAGGGCTTCAGTGTTCTTGGAACAAGATACAGCAGAGATTGTGGCAGAGACTTTTATGGTTTATTTACACAGATATTCAACCTGAGCCTACAATGGAAGGGCTCACAGCATTAACACCCCAAGAGTGTCTTGCTTCTTCCCATGGTCACAGCCTTGTATTCCTGCAGAAATCAAGCATGGCTCTCTCCCTCTCTGGCTTCTGCCTGCTTCTAGCCCATCTCACACACATCCCATGCTGGCTTTTGTCTTCCTTACTACCAGCCAGGTGAGGTAGGAGGACCCTCTGCCACAAAGCATCTCCCTTTCTTATACTAACCGTACTTAGGGCCTTTAACTCACCAAGAGACTTGCCTGGCCAAGTCAACAATGGAATCCTCCAGGACCCCAAGAATTTCAGGGAACGCAGGCATCATGCAGGGTGAACCCCCCAAACTCACAACAATATTGTGTTGCTATGACCTCTGTGTTATTCTTCCACCGGGTCTCTTCAGTATAACTTGTTTGTAAGGTAAAGGGACCCCTGACCATTAGGTCCGGTCATGTCCGACCCTGGGGTTGCGGCGCTCATCTCGCGTTACTGGCCGAGGGAGCCGGTGTACAGCTTCCGGGTCATGTGGCCAGCATGACAAAGCCGCTTCTGGCGAACCAGAGCAGCGCATGGAAACGCCGTTTACCTTCCCACCGGAGCGGTACCTATTTATCTACTTGCACTTTGACGAACTGCTAGGTGGGCAGGAGCTGGGACCGAGCAACGGGAGCTCACCCTGTCGGGGATTCAAACAGCCGACCTTCTGATCAGCAAGCCCTAGGCTTTGTGGTTTAACCCACAGTGCCATCCGCGTCCCTCATAACTGTTTGTAGAAATGGTCAAATAGATATAATTTATGAAAGTTGCCTGTTAAAAAAACCAATCTGTCATAGCTAGCTTCCAGCGTTATATCCCATTCTAATAAAGAAACAAAAGCAGAACTACTAGTTTGATAACTGGAGAGGAAAGGGAGTGATGCATTGATTTCAGAAGAAAGAAGAAGGAAGGTTATGGGTCATTTATATGCCCAGGCCATTTCCTGCACTGGAAGGTAGCAAGAGAAGATGAAGCATTTGAAACAGTCTGGAATTTGCTCCCAGTGCAGAAAATTGCTACTGAAAATTCCCTTAGTTGTTTACAGAACTTTAGGGGGAAGATAGCAGGGGAAGGGGGTTCAAGAAGAATACGATACGATACGATACGATCAGTGCTGTCAAGTATCCCGTTTTCCCTGGGATTCTCCCTTATTTCAAGCAGTTTCCCGCTGCTCTCCCTTATTTTTTATTTCCCTTAAATTTCCCGTTTTTAATGGAAGCAGCTCCTCCCCTGCTGGCCAGGGACTGGGTGGGAAGACCTCGCCTACTTGGAGAGAAAAGCCTCAGCCCTCAAAGCAAGTGGGAGCCGTTTCCCGTGCTTACAGGGGGGTGTATTCCTCCCCCTGCATCAGCCCCTATCCGTTGCCGCCGAGCCCCTCAGCCGGCCAATAGGGTTAGCTGGCGGGCGGAGCCTGGCTGCCTTTGAGCAGCTGCTGCTTCCTGTCCTGTTTTGATGGGATCAGACAAGAAGACGATGGGGCTCCATTGCGCGGAGCACATGGCTGCCCTCCTCTTTGCTGGCTGCCCTCCTCTTTGCTCCGCTCCGAGCCCGAGCCCGCTTGGAGTTTACATTGCTGCTCCGCCCACTTTTGCTTCTGGCTCCGCCCACCACTGACATGTGACTGTCCCCGGGATAGGTGAGACTGCTGATCCCTTATTTTCAAATCCGAAACTTGACAGCTATGGATACGATATGATAATCTTTATTGTCATTGTCCCATACAGAACAACGAAATTGAAAAATCTACACCTGGTTATCCCCCTAAAAACTCTGATGCCCCACTACTAAATACAGATACTCGCTTAGAGACTGCCTTACACTGCGTTTAAAACCAAAATTACTTTTGGATAGAAACTGTTTCTCAGGCGGCTAGTCCTGGTCTTTATAACCCTGTACCTTCTTCCAGAAGGCAGAAGCTGAAAGAGATCATTTCCGGGGTGCGCACTATCCTGCACTATCTCTGCAGCTTTCTTATGGCACCTGGAGGCATAGATTTGATCCAAGGTGGGAAGAGTGCACCCAATTATTCTCTCCGCAGTCTTTACAACCCTGGACAGCATTGTTCTTTCCCTGACCGTGCAACTCCCAAACCACACACACAGACCATAAGTTAATACACTCTCAACAGTACAATGGTAAAATGCCATCAACAGGTCCTTTGAGAGATTATTTTTCCAGGGGATTCTCAGAAGCTGCTATATTTATTTGTTTTTTAGTGACCTCCCCTTATGTTTTTACCTGTTCTTAATTTATACGTAAGCTATCTTGAGTTCCTGTCAGGGGGAAAGGCCTGGTATAAATGAAAATATAATAACAGTAATAATAGGGCCCTTATCCGGATTGGGAGCATATTCCAGATCAGAGTCCCACATATTCCCGCCCCCCTTAAAACCACATTAAGTACTTTTTAAAAAGCACGAATAACCTAATTTATACTTTGGCTCTCATTTTCCTCAGCTAAATGCTTTAACTTTTCATAATACAGTGGACGCTCGGGTTGCGAACGTGATCCGTGCAGGAGGCACGTTCCCAACCCGCAGCGCCGCATCTGCGCACGCACTGGTCGTGATTCGGCACTTCTGCGCATTCACAAAGCGCAATTTAGCACTTCTGAGCATGGGTGCGTGCCGAAACCCGAAAGTAACCCATTCTGGTACTTCCAGGTTCGGTGCGGAGTGCAACCCGAAAACGCGTAACCCTGAGTGAACACAACCCGAGATATAACTCTAAAGGAGATGGCCATTCATTTTGGCTATTCTTCTTTTAGTCCATAACATTTTCCTTGAAATGGGATGGCCGACCCCATGCCTGCATATGTATTTTCTAAATGTTGCTACAACCAGTGCTTTTTTCTGGGGGTGGGGTACACAGGGGTATGCATGCCCCTAAACATTTTGTGAATCTTTGTACTTTTGTCTATTTACTGTATTTATTTTTCTCAATTTGAACTACAGTATAACATTGTGATTTTTTTGAGTCAAAATGACAGTACCCCTAAACTTTTTTTTTTTTTAAGAAACAAAAGCACTGGCCACAACTGTAGGTTGATACAGCAACAGTAGCATGTTCACTGCCATCTCATTTCCTAATAATTCCTAGTGGTCCATTTGCTTTTATTCGCTTGGGTGAAAACGTTCCACATTTCTTCAGATTGAACTTCCTCGACAAAAGAAGCTAGGTTAGTCAGGCCGCGGGTGCATGTTTTAGCTGCCTTTCTGAAGTCTCAGGGGTCTTGCTTACCACTGCACCATACCTTGCGGTGAGTCTTCCCCTTGTTTGCCTTGCTTTCCATCCTGAACGGTGAAAGATTGCCAGGCTCCTTGAATACTGCAATTTGCTAAATGTGCCAAATGGACAGGAAAGTTTCCTGGTGGGCTTGCCCCCCCAAAGGAGAGTTTGGCAACACAGCATCTGGCCACTAAGGGGTGCTGAAAATCCACAAATGGATAACGTGTTGTCAGAGATCCATAAGCCATCAGTAAATGGAGGCGCGTAAAGCCTGAATAAATGGATCCGTCGTTTTTTATCTGTATCCTCCCCAAGTAAAGGTAGCTGGAACTTTCTTCTGGAGGGCAAAATGCTGACGTAGCAGCTAATCTTGCAAGGACTCACTGGATATCGCAGCAAAAAGTGGAAACGCTACTTTAAAAAGACTTAGTGCCTGGAAAAATATTCACCCCCAGAAGTTGGGCTGCCCTTCTCCTTAACCTGCCCATTTAGGTCCTCTTATGAAGTGTTAAGTATTAAAAACATAAAAGGTTCTTTCCAGAAATACTGCATTGATTGCTCACACATGTTTCTATGGCCCAGCCGTAAGACTTGACTATAGAATTTCTACGTATAACATCATCTGTTTTCTATCTGAACCTGAATAGTTTCAGTGTTTAATTTCCTGAAATGCCCTGATCAGGTTTAAAGTGAAGGGAGACATTTTTTAAAAAACGGTTTTTCAACCCCATACCCTTTTGATGCTGTTTCCTTTAAGGTACATAATGCAGCTTCCATTTCCTTGTAGTGTGTGGCCCTCAGACAAAGGTAGACTGGCACTGGTGGGGTTTTATTTTCTTGTAAGGAAGCCCCCTTGATTAAATTTGTGTACCAACTCATAAAGCAAAGGTAAAGGGACCCCTGACCGTTAGGTCCAGTCGCTGACGACTCTGGGGTTGCGGCGCTCATCTCGCTTACTGGCTGAGGGAGCCGGCGTACAGCTTCCGGGTCATGTGGCCAGCATGACTAAGCCGCTTCTGGCGAACCAGAGCAGCGCACGGAAACGCCGTTTACCTTCCTGCCGGAGCGGTACCTACAGGGCCGTCTTAAGGAGATCGGCCGCCGTGGCGCGGCGATCCCTCCGGCGCCCCCGGCGTGCTGCCTCTCCGCCGCCTCCCTCCCGCGCTTGCCGCCCCTCGGGAGGGGGGTGGGCGAGCGGGGGATGAGGGGCGTGGCGCTGGAGCGGCGCGGGGCTCTGCGCGCCCTTCCAGTGCTCCTGGGACGGGAGGTGAGGGCGGCCGGCTCACAGCCCGCCCGGGACCGGCATGGGTGGCAGCGGCTGCGCCGCCGGCGCGCGAGCGCCCGGCCGACAGCCCGCCGTGGGGGCGGGGTGGGTTGGGGAGGGGGTGCCGTATGCTGGCGGGCTCGCGGGGGCGCCCCTGGGGGGCCAGCGCCCTGGCGCAGCACGCCACTAGCCCCTATGGATGAGACGGCCCTATTTATCAACTTGCACTTTGACGTGCTTTCGAACTGCTAGGTTGGCAGGAGCAGGGACCGAGCAATGGGAGCTCACCCCATCGCGGGGATTCTAACCTCTGATCAGCAAGCCCTAGGCTCTGTGGTTTAACCCACAGCACCAGACGTGTCCCTTTCATAAAGCAAAGGCCAGTCCTTCCCACCCCCCCCCAAAAAAACTTTTTATTCAGATTTTATTTAATAATACATAGATCCATTTGATCAATTAACAAAATATAAACATAAATTAACTTGTTAATTTCTCATTGTTATTATGTCTTATTTGGTAATGTTTCCCTGTAAAATAAACTATTTTGGTATCACACTACCAGTTTAAGCAAAGGCCAGTCCTAATCAACCACCTTCGGATTCTTGTTTTGGGAAAAAACAAATGATGCAAATATTCATAGAAGTTTAGAGTTGGAACAGACCCTGAGGGTTATCTAGTCCAATCCCCTGCAATGTATTCATGACAGAGTCATCCAACTCTGCTTAAAAACCTCCAGTGATGCAGAATCCGCCACCTTTCCACTGTCCAACAGCTCTTGCTGTCAGCAAATTATTCCTGATGTTTAGTTTCCTTTCTTGCAATTTGAATCCCTTGGTTCAGGTCCTATCCTCTGTGTCAAATGAAATGCAGAATTCAGGAAAACCAGTGATTTTACAAAACTTTGGTTCAGCCCCAATGGGATCCTGAAAAATGCTTTAAAAGTGAGAACATTCTTATTTAATCCGTCTTGGTGCTCTTGCTCTCACTGATACCGGTTCAGCTTTCTTGTTTTCTCCTGATGCCAGCAAACTAGTGAGTGTGATGGATCACAGTGATCCATGGCCGGTTAGATTTATCTGTGTGATGATGTGCCTGAGGACAACAATTCCCAGATTAGCTGGCTGGGCGATCTCAAAAAAATAAGGAATCCCATCAATGAATGCAATTCAGTTTTGGCTACAAAGGAAGCCAGTTGAGGATGAGATCAAGAGGGGAAGATATGAATTAATCAACAAAACATTTTCACAGTCACTGCCAAAATAATGACAAGAGAGGCAAGCACTTTTCAACATTGCAATAATATTCCTTAAAAAAAAGGGGCAGTGAGTCGTTTTGTCTCTACAATTCTCATTGTAAATATACAGGTGAAACTCGAAAAATTAGAATATCGTGGAAAAGTCCATTTATGTAAGCAATTGTTTTCATTAGCTACTGGAGTTTAATATATGAGATAGACTCATGACATGCAAAGCGAGATATGTCAAGCCTTTGCTTGTTATAATTGTGATGATTATGGCGTGCAGCTGATGAAAACCCCAAAGTTGAGATTGTTAATTTGGGGTTCTCATCAGCTGTACGCCATAATCATCACAATTATAACAAATAAAGGCTTGACATATCTCGCTTTGCATGTCATGAGTCTATCTCATATATTAGTTTCACCTTTTAAGTTGAATTACTGAAAGAAATGAACCTTTCCACGATATTATAATTTTTCGAGTTTCACCTGTTCTATAGAAAAGCTGCAACCCCAATATTTTCAGCAACATTTCCCATCTTGATAGGTGGCTACGCAGGCTGCCCCAAAAAGAAACTGTTTGTTGTTTGTTTTAATATATACTAGAAATACATAATTATCTCAAACTATATTATCATTCTTAGAAGTCAATAATGAACCTTACTCATTCCAGTATGCAGAATAGTGGGCATTTGATTTGCTTTTCAGTGCAATTCTATCCATGTTTGCTCTGATGTAAGTTCCACTTGTAATCATGTTTAAGATTGGACAAGGTTGCATCTTCCTAAGATAAATAATAATAATAATAATAATAATAATAATTTTATTTATACCCCGCCCTTCCCAATTAAAAAACCGGGCTCAGGGCAGCTAACAGCAAATATAGAAACATTGATTAAAAGCCACTTAAAAGACAGCTTTAAAACAGCATAAAATACAACATAAATGTAGCATCCGTGTCAATAAAATTCAAAAAATTCAGGGTCATTTTTTTGGGGGGGGGGAGACGAACCAGTTCAGTAAACTCACTGAAATCCCTGGTGTTGACTAACTCATTCATTGATTCTACCGGATCATCTCTGCATATGACTTAGTTGGATTACATAGCCTGCACATAGTTGTTTTAAAAGACGATATCCTGGAAAGGTCATTGAGGAGCAATGATGTGTGAGGAACAGTTGCCAGGAAACTGGAACACACGCGGTACATAAGGGGTGCGCCATTCATTCAGAACTTCCACTGACACCTTGTCTGAATTTATTGTAAACCCTATTCAGTTATAGTTGTGTCCAGGGCATGCAGCCCGGATTTGACAGTGTTTATTTGGAATGCAAGCCCCACTGCTTTCAGCTGGGTAAACTACAAGATAGGTAAAGGTAAAGGGACCCCTGACCATCAGGTCCAGTCGTGTCCGACTCTGGGGTTGCGGCGCTCATCTCGCTCTATAGGCCGAGGGAGCCGGCGTTTGTCCACAGACAGCTTCCGGGTCATGTGGCCAGCATGACAAAGCCGCTTCTGGCGAACCAGAGCAGCGCACGGAAACGCCGTTTACCTTCCCACCGGAGCGGTACCTATTTATCTACTTGCACTTTGACGTGCTTTCGAACTGCTAGGTGGGCAGGAGCTGGGACTGAGCAACGGGAGCTCACCCCGTGGCAGGGATTCGAACCGCTGACCTTCTGATCGGAAGCCCTAGGCTCTGTGGTTTAACCAAGAACTTCCTGACAGTGAGAGCTGTTCGGCAGTGGAATTTGCTACCAAGGAGTGTGGTGGAGTCTCCTTCTTTGGAGGTCTTTAAGCAGAGGCTTGACAGCCATCTGTCAGGAATGCTTTGATGGTGTTTCCTGCTTGGCAGGGGGTTGGACTGGATGGCCCTTGTGGTCTCTTCCAACTCTAGGATTCTATGAACCCACAGCACCACCTGGGTCACAATCTACAAGATAAATACACATTATTTATCTAGTCCCTACTCTGCCCCTTCCTGTTTAGCCTTTTTGGGTTTATTTGCTTAGATTACAACCCAAGATTGTTTTGTGTAGATTTGGGATTATTTGAAGCACACTAAGTGGCAATAAACCCCATTGCAAGGCAGGTGCCACCCCAACCCCTGTCAAGGTGCAAGGGCAAATAACCAGAACACAACACGTTGAAACAGACCAGAATTTTATTGACTGCAGAAAAGTAAGCAGGGTTGGCGTGGCATTGAGATAAGGCTCCTGTTTGGCCAACAGACTGATCATGGGTGTGCGATGAAGAGGGTGAATCAGTGAGAAAGAAATTCCCTCCCTATTTCAGTGATGGAAGCCTTACTGTCAGCTGACGACTAGCTTTGTCTGATAATTAACCTCAGTGGTTAATTTTGAGAGGGGTGTTGGGCCTTCTTTCTCCACGTAGCAAGCATCATCTTCCTCAGATACTCTGCATTTTAATCCAGCTGTTCATATATGTGTTTTTTGTGATTATTTTGCATGTTCTGGAGCATGTTCAGGTTTCGAACCTGAGCTCACATCTCATGGGACTCAGACATGGCTCCATTTAAGCCCTGAAACTTCCTTTTTTTTGGAGGGGGGTGTCATTTAAATGCAGTATATCAACAGTGTATCTATTTCCTCCCCCCACAGCTGCTGTATCAAGAATGGGCACGATATGGATCGTTTTACAAGTTTCAGCCTATCGATCTTGTAAGGTAATTAACTGCGCAGCAACGGCTTCTTGGCAAAATTGTGAAGTTCCTTCTTTGGCAAAACTGGGAAAGTTGCACTGATTTTCACTAGGGGAAGATTCTGGTCAGTGGGGCCTTGCATCGGGAGGTGGGCGGTTAGCCTCTCCCTTTCCATCGCACTAAATCACAGATTTTATTGCAGAAGATTTAATGAAAGGTGACATTAATGAAAGGTGATTCGAAGGTTCTGAGTTAGACTCTGAGAGGCAAAGTCATCGAGAGACTTTTGCATCTCCGTCTCCTAGCAGTCAAAGGGATTTCCTCTTTCTGTTTAGGGAAATATTTACCACCCAGTACAATTAACTGCTCAGTTCCCTACCCTCCCACATTCCTCAGATGAAAATAGGAACATTTCTCACTCCCTTGCAACTGACTCTCTTCAACCTCCCATCTATTGTGACCCTGTCATTTCCACCACCACTATATCAATGGGACACAGCACACACATACTCCGCTGTCCTGAGAAAACCTCTTAATCTTGATTTTATTTAATTTTATTCTTTGGTAGACTGGAAAACACACATCAATAAATAAATTTTAGAAAGGGGAAAGATTAGGCGCAGATGCACAAAGCATTTTAAAAAAAAAAAAATCAAGACTCCTTGATCTGTGCTCCCCCTTTCTTCCCGCCCAGGGCAGCCCTGTCCTCTGTCGGCCCATCACACAAGACTGGGCCATAGAAGCCATAGCCTCTCCCCTCTCCTCACCTGCTCCCCAACAGCTGCTTGCTACAAGCTGCCCAAGCAGGCTAATAATAATAATAATAATAATAATAATAATAATAATAATAATTTATTTATTTATACCCCGCCCATCTGGCTGGGTTTCCCCAGCCACTCTGGGCAGCTTCCAACAGAATGTTAAAATACAATAATCTATTAAACATTAAAAGCTTCCCTAAACAGGGCTGCTTTCAGATGTCTCCTAAAAGTCTGGTAGTTGGTTTTCTCTTTGACATCTGGTGGGAGGGTGTTCCACAGGGCGGGTGCCACTACCGAGAAGGCCCTCTGCCTGGTTCCCTGTAACTTGGCTTCTCGCAGCGAGGGAACCACCAGAAGGCCCTCAGAGCTGGACCTCAGTGTCTGGGCAGAACGATGGGGGTGGAGACGCTCCTTCAGGTATACTGGACTGAGGCCATTTAGGGCTTTAAAGGTCAGCACCAACACTTTGAATTGTGCTCAGAAACGTACTGGGAGCCAATGTAGGTCTTTCAAGACCGGTGTTATGTGGTCTCGGCGGCCGCTCCCAGTCACCAGTCTAGCTGCCGCATTCTGGATTAGTTGTAGTTTCCGGGTCACCTTCAAAGGTAGCCCCACATAGAGCGCATTGCAGTAATCCAAGCGAGAGATAACTAGAGCATGCACCACTCTGGCGAGACAGTCCGCGGGCAGGTAGGGTCTCAGCCTGCGTACCAGATGGAGCTGGTAGACAGCTGCCCTGGACACAGAATTAACCTGCACCTCCATGGACAGCTGTGAAGAAGAGAAGAAGAGTTTGGATTTGATATCCCGCTTTATCACTACCCGAAGGAGTCTCAAAGCGGCTAACATTCTCCTTTCCCTTCCTCCCCCACAACAAACACTCTGTGAGGTGAGTGGGGCTGAGAGACTTCAGAGAAGTGTGACTAGCCCAAGGTCACCCAGCAGCTGCATGTGGAGGAGCGGAGACACGAACCCGGTTCCCCAGATTACGAGTCTACCGCTCTTAACCACTACACCACACTGGCTCTCATTCTGTGAGTCCAGAATGACTCCCAGGCTGCACACCTGCTCCATTAGGGGCACAGTTACCCCATTCAGGACCAGGGAGTCCTCCACACCTGCCCGCCTCCTGTCCCCCAAGAACAGTACTTCTGTCTTGTCAGGATTCAACCTCAATCCATTAGCCGCCATCCATCCTCCAACCGCCTCCAGACACTCACACAGGACCTTCACCGCCTTCACTTCATCCTCCTCCTTGAGCTCAGCAGCAACAACACTGGTGTGGGAAATAGGGACATTCCACGATCAAATCAGAAACCAGGGCTGTTGTAATTCCATCATCATGTTTAAATAGTGTGTAAAAAGAACTTCCATTAATTCAAATGTTTGGTTATATAATCTAGAGATGCATAACCTTTTAAAACCTGTGGGCCACAGTCCCTACGGGCAGTGAACAGGGCCAAAGGCAAACGTAGAAGGGGCAGCCCCCACACCAGCTGCTAACGTCCACCCACCCCCCACACCCGTCCTATTCACACACAGCCCATGTTGCCCTTTCTCAGCACTGAGCAAGGGAAATGCAGGGAGTGGCCATTGGAGGAAAAGAGCAATCTCTTGTTCCATCAGCAGTTCACTTCCGTGCTGGAGGAGCATCAGGCCTAGCCAGCAAGTTGTTGAGACTGAGAGTGTAGCCTAGGACATAATTCAGCGGTGCATCCTGCAGGAAGTAGAGGATCCGCAAACAGGTCCGTGTGGAAAAGGGTTCCCTGCAAATAGGAAGTTTGAAAACCACAACACGGAGGCACGCGTCTGTAAGGCAGAACCCAGGCGGAGTGAAGTGATGAGACAGCATTTGGATTCCCCCTCCTGTGCTCAAGAACTGCTCCTGCCAGAGCTTTTTAGTTACCTTTTGCCAGGTCTTGCAACAGAACTGACTTCTGCTTGCCATTCTGTTGTGTAACACAGGTAAGTAGCCGCACACCATATGACTCATGGTTGCGTGCATGTGGGAGGTTGAAAGAGAGAGGCTGGGACAGAGGTATGCAAGAAACTAAATAAGCATCCCAAATAAGTGACTCAGCAACATTTAGTGTATTTTTTTAAAAATCTTGCCCCTTTCTGTCCTAAAGTCATTTCAAATTCTTTCCAGTCTATGTCACACATCAAAATGCTGTTCCAGATGGCCCATGCATGTAAAATGCATCTCCCCCCCCTTTTTAAAATTATCCTTCAACTCCTTCTTTATTTAAATTTGGGTTGCCATTCCAGTCCAGCAAACCCTTTCACCACTTTGCTCAACACCTCTAGGAAACTCCCCAGCAGAGCGTGCAGTCGAACCCTCTAACCCTCCGCCCATGGTTGTCTCCAGCAATTGCTACCCAATGGCATACTGCCTCCGACCTTGGATGTTAAATTTGGCTATCTTGATTAACAGGCATCGCTAGACATCTCCATGAATTTGCCTAATCCTCTTTTCAATCCAGCTACATTGCGAGAAAGCAAATTTCCTTAATTGATTATTGGTTGCATGAAGAAGCATTTCCCTTTCGTTTTCCTGAATCTATGGCCTATCAACTTAATTAAGTGACAATGAGCTCTAATGTTATGGGAAAACAAGAGCATTTCACTCTGTATATCTTTGTACCTTTGGTGCACCCTGTGCCTGACTCAATTCCAATGGTCAAAACAAAATAAAATAAAAAATTCTTTCCAGTAGCACCTTAGAGACCAACTAAGTTTGTACTTGGTATGAGCTTTCGTGTGCATGCACACTTCTTCAGATACACTGAAACGGAAGTAATGGGTCATACATCGGAGAATTTATTGTGGGTTGTGCCTTAATTAACTCTCAGTGAGTATTTATACCTTCTTTTTTAAAAAAACAAACAAACAAAACACTTCTGACAGGGTTGGGGTGTTAAAAGTGCCCTTTGCTCTGCAAGTAAACTCAGTGAACTGTACTTTTGAATATATATAAGTAGGATTTTGCTGCTGATCTCCTAAAAATCTTTCCATGTTCTAGTCACAACTCCTCACCCACAATAATACAACAACAGGACGCAACATGGACACTGGTACCAGAGACCTGCAATAAACCCAGATGCCAACTTTGCTGCCACATACACCCGGACAACACCATTACCTGGCCCCAACAACATCAAACATACCATCTCAGGACTATTTAATTGCTCATCTTCTAACATTGTGTATGCCATCAAATGCCAACAGTGCCCTTCAGCTCTCTATATTGGACAAACAGGCCAAACCCTACGCCAAAGGATAAATGGACATAAATCTGATATCAGGAATCACAAGACAGAGAAACCAGTAGGAGAACACTTCAGTCTCCCAGGACATTCTATACAAGATCTCAAAGTAGCTGTCTTATTACAAAGGAATTTCAGAAATAGACTGGAAAGAGAAGTTGCTGAATTGCAACTCATTTTGTTGTTGTTGTTCAGTCGTTCAGTCGTGTCTGACTCTTCGTGACCCCATGGACCAGAGCACGCCAGGCACCCCTATCCTCCACTGCCTCCTGCAGTTTGGCCAAACTCATGCTAGTTGCTTTCGAGAACACTGTCCAACCATCTCATCCTCTGTCGTCCCCTTCTCCTTGTGCCCTCCATCTTTCCCAACATCAGGGTCTTTTCCAGGGAGTCTTCTCTTCTCATGAGGTGGCCAAAGTACTGGAGCCTCAACTTCAGGATCTGTCCTTCCAGTGAGCACTCAGGGCTGATTTCTTTAAGGATGGATAAGTTTGATCTTTTTGCAGTCCATGGGACTCTCAAGAGTCTCCTCCAGCACCATAATTCAAAAGCATCAATTCTTCGGCGATCAGTCTTCTTTATGGTCCAGCTCTCACTTCCATACATCACTACTGGGAAAACCATAGCTTTAACTATACGGACCTTTGTCGGCAACTCATTACCAAACTTAAAACCATGGAGAGACCTGGTCTGAACAAAGACATTGGATTCTTATCTCATTATACATGACAAAGCTATCTTTAGCCATCTCACCCCTTGCTTTTTCCTTTAAGACTAATTGCAGTCGTTAACAGTCATCAACAGGTTTTCCACACCCATCAGCCAATCACCCATTCCCACCACCCTTCTGAGTAATACCCCTCCTCACTCTCTCACTATATATAAGGGTCTGGTGACTTCTGTTTCAGTGTATCTGAAGAAGTGTGCATGCACACGAAAGCTCATACCAAGAACAAACTTAGTTGGTCTCTAAGGTGCTACTGGAAGGAATTTTTTTAATTTTATTTTTTTTTGTTTTGTTTTTCCATGTTCTGTACATCTCTCTGGCAAATCATCTTAAATATTGATTTAAATTCTGGACAACATTGCTTGGACTCAGAAGAGGCAGGTGCCTCCAAAATACCATGGAACTCTTGATTTAGAAACAAAACTAATTGAACTTTATGCTCTGAATGCCACCTTTTTTTACAATTTTGCTCTTTTCTTTTCTGAGGCTTCTTCAAATTTTATTTGCTTAATGAAATAAAATAAAATACCAGACACATCTACAGGGGAAGAGAACTTGTTGAGAGTACAAGGCACAATGATCTGAATCATGCAAACAAAAGAGAATGTCCAAGCCTGAGCTTTGTTTAAAAAAAAAAAAAAGACTGGGGAAAGGATGTATTGCTTCCTACTGAGCTCACTCTTACAGTTTTATAAAGATCTCTTTAGTTCTAACTTAGAAATGAGACAATTAATGTCTAATGCATTGCAAATGAGCTGAAAATTGCTAGGGTTTAAATGTCATCCATCGTTTCTCGAGCGTAAGCATGAACTAACTAGATGATTAGCAACTAGATGCACTTGCCACTTGTTGTGGCTTTATCTGTGTTTTCTTTCTCTCTCTCTTTCTCTGTCTGTTTCTCCGTTCATGCTCATCGCTCATTCTTTTGTCTAAAGCAGATCTTAAGCCTTTATAATATCTGTCTGTTCTGGTTAATCTGGTATGACTAAGTGATACGTTGACAACAAGACAATGTTAACAATTATAATGCTGTGTTTAATAATACATAAACATGTCCTAATTTCCCCCCTCCTAAATATTTAAAGGAACTTGATTGTTTCAAACTTCTTTGTCTATAAATTTGCTGCTCACTGAACAGATGAATGTAACCTTTCCGGCAAACCCTCAGAGAAGATACTTGGCAATTACAAAAAATTCAAAAAAATAAATAAAATGCCAGCAATTGTGTATTGCTAAAAGGTAATAAGCAGGGCTGGCCAACATCTTTTTGCTATCCCAGGCTGCTGCATGGCATGAAATACCCTAGAACTTCCCTTGATCTTATAGTAAAGCATTCCGGCAATGGGGACTGAAAACTGTGCTGCCCATTTACACCAGGAAAAGAGATGTTAGTCTGGGAATTAAGTCGGTAGGTCACCCATAAGCATAGCTGTCAAGTTTCGGATTTGAAAATAAGGGATCAGCAGCCTCACCTATCCCGGGGACAGTCACATGGCAGTGGTGGGCGGAGCCAGAAGCAAAAGTGGGCGGCACTGGTGTGAACGCGCGCAGTAGGCTTACTGTATTTTGGAAACGCTGCCCGTGGGCTACGACGCCTGTAAGCGCGGGAAATGGCTCCCGCTTGCTTTGAGGCTGCAAGGAGGCAAGGTCTTCCCAGTCCCTGGCCAGCAGGGGGAGGGAGAGGAGCTGCTTCCTTTGAAAAAACGGGAAATTAAAGGGATATAAAAAATAAGGGATAGCAGCGGGAAACTGCTTGAAATAAGGGAGATTCCTGGGGAAAATGGGATACTTGACAGCACTGCCCATAAGAGGGTCGTGCTAGAGTAGATTTCCTTTATTGATTTGATACCTGTAAGGGTCCAGCGGTGCTCCTCTCACGAGTAAAAGGCGATGACTCAGAATCTGTATATTTACATCAGTTTGTTATACAGATATGTACAAGTCAGAGCTCAAATTCCATGGCCGTCTTAGTCACTCTCAGATTCCGGAAGTGGCGCTTTGCGAGAGTGGCCCCAACAAAACAACCAAGTCTCCTCCTTTCCTCCTCCCATAGTTGGGGCGACGGAACTACCAATTCCCCCTCCGTCCCTGAACGGCTGAGTTGGTGTTGGGACTCTGCAACATCTCTCTCCCTGCCTTTCGCTCCCACAGGAAGTCTCTGGGCTTCTCTGGTGGTGCTGGGTTAAACATCAGGGGTCCCTCCCTCCACCTCAGCCGGCTCCCCACTGCCTCCGGAGGATCCCCTGACATATCTAGATGTCTACCCTGCCTTAATCAAGATCACTCAAGTATAGAACTTTTGGGTTTGGTGCAGAGGCTAAGCAGATACTGCAAGATATGGGGCTATTCCATGGTGTAGCATTTGTGTAGCCCAGTCTGTGATGGTAGATGAGTCCATAGCAAAAAGCGAGTTCACTTTCTTTTCGTATCTTGCACATCAAAGCAGTTTTAACTTATCTGTTTTACAATGGGTGGTTAACCGCACTGTTTGTAAAAAGACGTTGATAGTGTTGAGAAACAGTTACTAATCTTTTGAAATTTACACTATGTTTTCTTTCTTTAGAAAGTATTTTGGAGAAAAAATTGGAATGTATTTTGCCTGGCTGGGCTTGTACACAGAGTTTCTTATTCCATCTTCGGTAGTTGGAATTATCGTGTTCCTGTACGGATGCTTAACCATTGAAAGTGACGTTCCTAGGTAAGATTGCACACCGTTTACCTTCCCGCCGGAGTGGTACCTATTTATCTACTTGCACTTTGACATGCTTTCAAACTGCTAGGTGGACCGAGCAACGGGAGGTCACCCTGTCACGGGGATTCAAACCCCCGACCTTCTGATCAGCAAGCCCTAGGCTCTGTGGTTTAACCCACAGCGCCATCCACGTCCCCTCAGGGGTACCTTTACCTTTACTTTAATGTTCTCTGAACAATGCCTAGCTACTGTAAGCATGATGATTGTGGTCACAATTATTACTATTAAATGAATATTGTAGTGATTTTGCAATCTTGGTGAAAGACAAGCAAACATATTAGAAGCTGTGCAGTTTCCCAGTTACACTATAAATGTGACTTCTGTCCATTAACTCCGCATTATACATTCTGAAACTGTGCTATCATTGGGCGAGGTGTACTGAAAGTAACATTACGGTGGGTAGAAAAAAAAGTCCCACCTTTCCAACAAGAATGTAATTTCCTTGTCTTACAAAAATACTCTCTTATAATATCTAAAGTGGTGGAGTTTTTGGCAAAACTGTATCTGTAGCACCCTCTGCTGTCTTCTTGCCATAAGAATGTTGTTTTTTGTATTTTAAAAGAGGGGTGATGAACTTTGGCCCTCCAGATGTGGCCAAACAGTACAGGTATATTGAGAGCTGTCATTCAAGAATATTTGGAAGTCCAAGGCTTCTCCACCCTGTTTTAAAAGATTCGATGCTACTGTTACTTTTGAAGGAGAAGCATGCTTTTATGCTCGCTGCATTTCAACTGCTCACGCAGAATGTCGGTCTCTTCGCATTTTGCGGAGTTTCTTGTAAGTCCTTCTCAGAGAAATTGAGTATCGCTGGTAGATTTGCGATAGCTCAGAATGCAAAGGTCATGTGTTTCCACGGGTGCTAACTGCTTCTTGATGCAGGACGTTCTGAACAGGAAAAACCGTTCAGAGAAAGGGCTGAGGGTATTTATGAAAAGAAGCAAGAGAAACTAAGTTTGAGGTGGCAAATGTGACAATTGGCTGAGAGGAAGCGGAGAAGCAGAGAGGGCGTGCCAGATTTTGGAGGCTTTGTAACAGAACAGCATCTCTTTCTCTGGGGATTAAGCTGTGCCTTCACCTATGTCTACCCCTTTATATTTACAAATAAATAGGAATAGGAATAGGAATAGGAATAGGAATAATTGTATTGGCCAAGTACCAACATACTTGGAATTTTGCTTCGGCTACATTGCAATATAAACGTACCTTATACAACACTATTCCACTCACAATACAATAACACAGCAAAGGAACCCCACCCATAACTGGCCTCCCCTTCTGCTACATAACTACGAATTTAACAATTTAATGGCGCAAGGGAAGAAACTGTTCCTGTGCCTAGCCGTATTTGCATATAAAGCCCTGTAGCGATGTTCAGATGGAAGTAAATCAAACAGATGATGACCGGGATGAAAAGGATCTGCGACAATTCCCTCTTCCTAACTCAGGTAGCATAGAGTGTCTCTATTGAAGGCAAGCTAGCACCAATTACCCTTTCTGCAATTCTTACTGCTCGTTGGAGCCTTTTCTTGTCTATCTTGGAGGCTGTGCCGTACCAAGCAGTAATAGAATTACCGAGAACAGTTTCAATGATGCCTCTGTAAAATTGGATCAACACTTCCTGGGGCAATTTAAATTTCCTTAGTTGACGCAGGAAATACAACCTCTGGTATAAACTCTGATATTCTGAAATATCAAAGCCCCCAGTGACCCAGTTTGGTGTAATGGTTAAGAGCGGTAGACTCGTAATCTGGGGAACCGGGTTCGTGTCTCCGCTCCTCCACATGCAGCTGCTGGGTGACCTTGGGCTAGTCACACTTCTCTGAAGTCTCTCAGCCCCACTCACCTCACAGAGTGTTTGTTGTGGGGGAGGAAGGGAAAGGAGAATGTTAGCCGCTTTGAGACTCCTTCGGGTAGTGAAAAGCGGGATATCAAATCCAAACTCCTCCTCCTCCTCTTCTTCTTCCTCCTCCTCCTCCTTCCAATGGAAACTGAACCTAGGTAAGCACTCTACCTAGAACCTATCGTTTGGAGACATAAGGTGTGCATAACAGTCCTATTATGGCCAAGGTGAGTGTTGATTAGAGACCAAAGTGTGGGAAGAGAGAAATGATAGACAAAGAAAAAGTGCTTAGCCCTCCCCCTGCCCATCGCTTCTTCTCCACACTACTGTGTGTTTGTCTGTTTTTCTTCCACCTGCAGCAACCACTTGGATGGGAGAAATGGCTGGGGAGGGGGAGGGGGCAAGGAAAATGGTGAGCCAGGGAAGGTTCAAGCCTCCTTCTCCTGCGTATTTCTTGGTGCCACTAAATAGCACCCTCCACTTAGCATTTTGTCAAGTTCCCACACCTAGAGGAGGATGCTATTTCAATTTCATTTGGCATTAAGCCCGAAGAAATGCTTCTTAGTGGTTCTTAGTGATTCTCAAAAAATTTATTGCCTTACTGGAGCCATTTTTCACTTTCTTTTTGTAATTAAATTGTATTGATTTATTCTGCAAAGAAGTGGGCAAGACCTTAATTATCTTTTGTTCCTGCTGCCGTTTGTCGTAGTTTCCATTTGTAAGCCACTACGATTATTTAAAAAAAAAAATAGAAACATGGCCTACAGATATTTCAAATAGATAAATAAGAAGAAGAAGAAGAAGAGTCTGGATTTGATATCCCGCTTTTCACTACCCGGAGGAGTCTCAAAGCGGCTAACATTCTCCTTTCCCTTCCTCCCCCACAACAAACACTCTGTGAGGTGAGTGGGGCTGAGAGACTTCAGAGAAGTGTGACTAGCCCAAGGTCACCCAGCAGCTGCATGTGGAGGAGCGGAGACGCGAACCCGGTTCACCAGATTACGAGTCTACCACTCTTAACCACTACAACCAATGAATTTAAATAAATACTCCCTTCTCTAGCCACCATCTGGATGTCTGAACTTCTTCCATTCTGTTCTCACTGAATTAAAGTCTGGGACTGTTTCAGTAGCAGAAAGCAACTTCCCTCGCAGATTACATGTTATTCTGACCTTTTGGGTTTTGCTCTTCATAGCAAGGAGATGTGTGACCAACGTAATGCCTTCACCATGTGCCCTCTGTGCGACAAGACGTGTGACTACTGGAACCTTAGTAGTGCTTGTGGCACAGCAAGAGCCAGCCACTTATTTGACAACCCCGCCACCGTCTTTTTCTCCGTTTTCATGGCACTTTGGGGTAAGTTTTGCTTTGAATGTTATATGCCTCAGTTAGATAGGGCAACATTCATAAGATGGCGCTAAATGGCAAAACGATGGGTTCGTTCCAGGTTTACAGAACACCACAAAAGTAGTACCAGTAAGGAAACAAGTGCCTATTGGTAGGTTAAGAGGCAAACATGTAAAGGGGTTAATTGTTTTTTTTAACTGGTATGGGGAAATTGTAGAATCATAGAATTGTAGACTTGATTAGATTTAACAAAATAAAAAATAAATTCCTTCCAGTAGCACCTTAGAGACCAACTAAGTTTGTTCTTGGTATGAGCTTTCGTGTGCATGCACACTTCTTCAGATACACTGAAACAGAAGTCACCAGACCCTTAAATATAGTGAGAGAGTGGGGAGGGATTAGATTTGTTACTGATGCAGTCTTGGTTAGATTTATTGGGTTGTACCAGCAGAGGTGTGGGAACTGTTGTTAGAATCCCCAGCTCAGTTAGCCCTAACAAGACAAGCATTTTAGCCTTGTCATTGTAAAAGCGGCAGCGTAATAAAACATGAGTAGCAGATTCTACCTCCGGCAGGCCACAGGGGCAGAGTCGTTCCGCATATGGTTTACCTGCAAATCTTCCCTGCAGTAAGGCAGATGGTAATACATTAAATCTAGCAAGGGTAAACGCCCGTCTATATTTGGGTATTTGTAATTTTGTCAAATACTTTGCTGGAGAAAATCCTCTCCCATTGTCCCTTATAGCTAGATGTTTGTTCATCTCACTCGTATGACGTTGGAGTTCCATATCCCAGACTCGTTGGCGAATGGTTGCTCTTGCTTTCTCGTATCCTGTAGCCAACAAGACCTGAGGCGAGAATCCCAAGTCTCTTAGCTTTCCATACAGAGTGACTTTCCATTTGGATTGGAAAGCATCCAAAAGGGTTAAGGGTGCCAATCCAACAGGAAAGAAAATAAGTTTCAGCCAGTAATGAATCTTCAGAATCCATATCCGGGCGCTGACAGGGATTTGCCCTACCTCCAAGCGAACTGCTATATTGGACACACAAGAAGGGATCCCCAGCAAGCAGCAGTAGAACTTAGTTTGAAACGATTCCAGGGGATCATAATTTGAAAAGCTGCAAATCTGTGAGCCAAAGATCAGTTGTGCTAGTATTTTGCATATTAGCCTTGGTGCCAGATAGTTCTTTTCTTAAGCAGTCGAAGCTCTGAATCCCCCCCCCCCATTAGTTTGGGCATTAAGGAGACAATGGTCTCAGAGATAGCCATACAAATCTGCAAACCTTTCTCGCTCTTCCCTATCAGTTCCTTTGGCTGTGGACAAAACAAAATAAAATAAGAAATTCCTTCCAGTAGCACCTTAGAGACCAAGGTGCTACTGCCAAGGTGCTACTGGAAGGATTTTTTTTTTTTTTTTTGTTTTGACTATGGCAGACCAACACAGCTACCTACCTGTAACCTTTGGCTGTGGACTGAGCCTGTTGATTAGGGGTAGAGCTTGTGTTGAACTGAATGTTGTTATGATCCACGTGTGTAATTTTCACATACTAGTGCTGGATCAGGAGACCAGTTACCCAGCTGTTGTTGGTCGGAGGAGTTTTGCCAATCTTCTGTTTGTTGGTTGTGGTCATTAATCCTCCTTAAGGATGCAAGATTCAATGACTCTTCTGATTAAAATTGGATTTTCTTTCTCAGCCACCATGTTCCTTGAAAACTGGAAGCGTTTGCAGATGAGACTAAGTTATTTCTGGGACCTAACTGGCTTGGAGGAGGAAGAAGTAAGGTTTTTGTTATTATTACTTTATTAAGTAGTCAAAATAGTTTACAATAAAACAAAACATCAGGTGGAGACTTGCTATAATAAATCCATAGGGTGTGGCTGGATATGACATTGGGACAAAAATAGGTTCAATCTAAAGTAAGGTACCCCTGGACGGTTAAGTCCAGTCAAAGGCGACTATGAGGTTATGGCACTCATCTCGCTTTCAGGCCGAGGGAGCCGGCGTTTGTCCACAGACAATTTTCCAGGTCATGTGGCCAGCATCACTAAACCGCTTCTGGCGCAACGGGACACCGTGATGGAAACCAGAGCGCACAGAAATGCCATTTACCTTCCCAATGTTTATCTACTTGCACTAGTGTGCTTTCGAACTGCTAGGTTGGCAGGAGCTGGGACGGAGCAACGGGAGCTCACCCCGTCACGGGGATTTGAACCACCGGCCTTCTGATCGGCAAGCCCAAGAGGTTCAGTGGTTTAGACCACAGCTCCACCTGCCTTTACCTTGCCTCATACTAGAATGAGATGATTGCTGTCACAGGAACAGAGAAGTGTCGTGAGAGTGGATATTGGGATATATTCAGTACCAAATAAAGTTGAATTTGGTGGAAACCATCCAGCCATGAGTTTGTTTAGTAATGTAATATTGATAATAAGCATAACATGGCATTGAGATTTTAAGTTTTCTTTAAACAACTTCCGTTCCTGTTATATGCTGTTGGTGGAAAATGTGAATTTTTCATAGGAAAAAGAGATAAATTGCTCAAGGCTTTTCACCTTAGTTTATCTTTAGACTATAGTAACTCTTGTCTAGAATAATATTTGGAGGAAGCTTCCCTTTTCTGTTGCTGAGCCCAGTTATCATGCAGTGAAAATCTTAGTGTTTTCTTGTATCCGTCCCTGGTATATCACTAACCTATTTTGCCCTTAATCTACCTTTTCAAGATGCTTTTTTTTTAGAATGGTTAACATGAGTTGCAGCCGTCTAGATTTGCCGTTTACACAGGTTGCATTTCAACCCCTTTTCCCTTTGTTTCTAGTAGCTACATGTCAGAATGAGAGGTGGACGATGTGGATGAATTCTAAGATTCTGCAGATGTTGAGTGGGGAGGGAGACAGGGGAAGAGTCAGAAAGTTAATAAATGATATAAGTGTGAAGATTAAAAGGATAGGAAAGGTGGTTAGCCTTAATCATAAAATTAGAAAGATTACTGGAAAAAGAAGAAGAAAGAATTTGAGATTGGCACAGTGAACTGCCATTAGGGCAACTGAGATGCATGAACTGAACATTAGAGGGATGAAAAGACTCCAGCATTAGCTCTCTTTCTGTCCTGGATGTTAGTCATTGATGGAATTTTTGTTAGTGGCAAGTAATTCTGTTTCTCAGTATTTTATTTTTGCTGTGTGTTTAAATTACTGGATTTACACCAGTTCAGAACCTGGTATAATTATGATTGTTGTTTAAGATAGGGAAGGCCATTTGATGTAGGAAAATTCTCCAATCTCCAGACCAGGGTTGAACCTTCAATCTACCCAACTGCTAGTTATATGTAGGGGGGGGGAGTATATTGTTTGAAACAGAAAAAATATCACGGGATGTCAGAACTGCTAAAAAAAAAAAACCCAACAGATATCCAAGTTATTTTAAAATTCCCATAGGTAACTTTCATAGTGTAAACGGTATATTTGAGTCTATATTTCCTGGTCACAGAAAAGTCCTATTGACGTCAACAAGGCGTTTGCATAAGTACAAAATTCAGGACTTTGCTTTTTGTTTCCAAGATGGGAATTCTCAGTTTTCATTTGGAGCAATTATTTGGTCTTTAGCTTGGCTCACATGGTTTTCAATAAGTGTCTGGCAGCTGGGCTGGCTTGCTTCCAGCATTAGTGGATGTGTGTGATGTGGATATACGGTATATATATATTCTCCGTACATGGATATTTAGACTTCCTCAACACATCAGAGTCATTTACAATATTGTTCTAAGTCAAACCGCCTTCCCTCTCTTATTCTGCACCGGTGTGACTCCAATAATTTCAGCTAAACACGCTGATTCCCGGACCGTCCGTGGGCTGGATTGAGAAGGCGATTGGGCCGGATCCGGTCCCCGGGCCTTAGTTTGCCTACCCATGCTTATAGATGAACAACTCTCTGGTTGTGACCTATAGACCAAAAAAGATACACAAAAGAGTGGGTTTTCTTTTTCTTTTTTTTCCTGGCAGAATGCTCAGGTATGAGTGTCATCCATTTGTTCTGGCCACGTTTGCCTGTGCTGGGGAGTCTGAAAAGGGCTGGGCTTGATTTTTTTTTTTTTTAAAGGTAAGCTAGGGAAGCAAGGAAGGAGTTGGTGTATCTTTGCAGACTCATGCCTCTGCCTCCCACCAGCTAGATGGAGTTAATGGCAAGTGCTTCCTTTGCCCCGTGGAGGGGTTTTTTCTGAATGCCCCCATATAGAATGTGCGAGAGAGATTTTGAGGTGATTTGTCTGAGAGAGAACATGTATTTGTGATGTGGGAGCAGTGCTTTTTTCGGGGTGGGGGGGATGCAGGGGTACACATACCCCTAATCATTTTGTGAATCTTTGTACTTTTGTCCATTTACTGTATTTATTTTCCCCGATTTGAACTGTAAAATGGTGGTTTTCTTGAGTCAAAATGAGAGTACCCCTAGGGGAAAATAGCACTGTGTGGGAGGGAGAGAGGGAGGTCATTGTGTTCTCTGTGTATGAGAGGAAAAGGGAGGTTTATTTTATTTTATTTTATTTTATTACATTTATATCACCTTTCCTTTAAAGAACTCAGTCGTCCCCTCTTCTTTTTATTGTGAGGTAGGCTTAGGATGAGAGAGAGTGACTGGCCCAAACTCACCCAGTGAATTTAATGGCTGAAGTTCTCTAACCTCTACACCACACTGACTCTCTGACATATGTGTTGTTGGGGGAGGGATGCATTTGGGCAGAGAGGGAGAGATCTATGTGTGGTCTGTGAACGAGAGAGAAAGAGAAGAGAGGGATCTCTCCATCATATATTTAATATATTGCATCAGGTCCCCAAACCACACCCCAAATAACACACACTTCACACAGGAATTTAAGTTTAAGGTTTTCGGCATAATTTTGGCCACAACTTTATTAAAATACAAAATGTGAGTGGTTGCTTAGGCATTGGTTCCGACTATCTGTCCCCGCCTGGGGACAGACTGACATCCGCCCGCCTTGCGGAAGTCAGTAAAGGGAAAACACTTTGGGGAGAGAATGGGGGCCGGGGGTCGCGCCCTCGCCTCTCCCCTAATGTTCCCAGGGGCTCTTGCGTGGCCCTAGCCCCTGACCAGGGGGTACAGACAAAAGCATGGTGAGCCCCTGGATTCCTTTAATGGAATTCCCCACGCAGCAGCAGCATTGGAGGGGCAGCCACAGTCAACCACTTCCCCTCCACCAACCAATTTTAACCAATGCCTAACCGCCAACCTTACAAGTTGTGACTAATTGCTACGCAGTAGGCGAAAACCAGATGGCACCAGCCAATCAGCCAAATGGAAAAATTCCTACCAGGCCCCTGCCCCAAAAGCAGACGACCCCATGACAGGCATAGCAAGGTCAACGCAGAAGGCCTAAATTATTGGGAGGGAGGGAGGGTGATCCGATGCACGCAGCGAAGAGGGGCTCACGCTGCGTGCCAGAAACATATATAGCCACTGGGCTGCCCATCAAAACTTGCAACATTTAATTCTCCCCAACAACCCGCAGAACCCAATCACAGTACTTGGCCATCCAAACGATCCCACCCAGCAACAGAGGGGTGTCTTGGTGGCTCCCACCGCAACACGTGCTCTCCATGAAGGAGAACACGCTTTGTATCAGTGGTCTGAATACTCCACTTAATTTAGCTTTCGGGAAAACGTGAAACCTGCTATAGCTGAAGTATAAATATTTATCATATTTTACGCTCAGCGAAACATTTAAAATATGGTTCGGCGCCACAATGACGTCCAAAATGACGTAATTGCTTCAGGTGCTTTGTATTTAAAAAGAAAGCTGGTGCAGGAAGCTGAACAGGCCCTGTTGCTTGACTTGTCTCCTGTTTTTGCTGCCTGTGTCGGTTTGTGCAGTAACGGAGAAGCTGTCAGTACACTCTGGCTTCGGCCACCGGCCACAGGAACAAGGTCTGACGCGAAGCTGCACAGCTTCTATTCAAGCAAGAACACCAGAAAGGAAGTACGAGCCTTCCTGAACTGGTTATAAAACCCTGTTTACAACTCACTGCTTTGTTCCGGCACTATCCGACTGATCCCCCTCTTCTCCTCCTGTGCATTGTCTTTTTAATTTGCAACCCTCAGGAGAGGGCTTATACCTCATTTTCATTTGCGGGGACAGGCAGAGTCCCCCAACCCCCAGGCGACCCCCAAGTGGAATAATGACACCAGACAACGTGCTATGGGATTAAAATGGGCCACAACTTTATTAAGATTCAGATGTAGGGAGACCTTGGCTCAGGCATTGGGCATTTAAAATTGGTCACAACTTTATTAAGATTCAGATGTAGGGAGACCTTGGCTCAGGCATTGGGCGTTTAAAATTGGCCACAACTTTATTAAAATTCAGATGTAGGGAGACCTTGGCTCAGGCATTGGGCGTTTATCCTTCCCAGCCCCCCAGCCGGGGATTTGGGAAACTTCAGGGTTATCCAGAATGTGTGGGGATTGGGCCAGCTCTGGAGAGCATATGTTCAAGCAGATAGCCCACCCCCCATTTGCCACCACTGGTGGGGGAGAGCAATGACAACCTCTCAGCGTATAGTCAATGCCTCCCCCCAAGACACCTTTAACGGGAACCCTGGTATCGCCGCCGCACTGGGGGCGTGGAGTCACCGCCCCACGCCCCCCCCCATTTAGGAAGATGACTAAAGGATTCCGCCCAAGGCCTGAAACTGCCAAAGTTGTGACG
Organism: Lacerta viridis; assembly: GCA_900245905.1. Lineage (NCBI taxonomy): Eukaryota > Metazoa > Chordata > Lepidosauria > Squamata > Lacertidae > Lacerta > Lacerta viridis. The sequence continues at coordinate 34,141 of OFHU01003095.1, forward strand.
TTTTGCTACGGGAAAGGCAAAACCTGCCAATGCAGGGAAATTCCTTTCCGGCCCTTCAACAGCGGCCTTGACATAGCAGCGCCTGCGTACCTGTGGAGAAGAGGTTAACCTGCAAAAATAAGCGTTAATTGAGGGAGTGGAGGGTGGGAGAAGCTCGGAGCCCGACTGCTGCTTCCTGGTAAGCTACCTTCTATTGTGTGGGCTAGGTAGTCCCTCCCCTTACCTGGCCAATCCCCTGGCAACGCCTCCCCCAGGCGGGATTGGGCACTTAGCTGGGGTAGGCGGAGACCCCAGGTATCCCTCCTGGGGGGAAGGCGCAGCCAGTCCGAACTACCAGCTGTTGCCCAGGAGCTTAAGGGGCTGAGCACGACCACGCAAACGTCGCCCCCATTTCATGTGGGGAGCGATCATTGTGAATAGTGCCTGCCACTATACTTTCTGCTTGATGCGAGCTGCTCTGAGAGATAATTCTTTGAGTGAGATTGAAATATAATAAATGAATAATAAGTATACGTTTGCCGGGCAGGATTTAGCTTGGTTCATGAGATGTGTAGGCCTCATCAATGTATATCATTTGAAAGAGACAACGGGCAAATGCCACATCTTATTTCAAAACCAGTTATAAGGTCCAGTGTGACTATTTTAGTTTTGTCTTGTGTCGACTGGCAAATTTCTGGTTTCCAACCACCCGTAACATGTCATCATGTTCATGTCCAGTTGAAATATTGTGATATTTCCTTTGATCGGCAGCTCATTAAATGATATAAATACAACATTTCTGGTGTACGGTGGGTTTAATCTTTGGATGTTTTGTGCTTTTATAATTCTTTAGTGTGTGAGAGCCTAACATCAGAAAATACTAATGTTAAAATGTTTAAAAACCATTGTTTTGAGTATTAAGTGTTCCCTCATGTAGCTGTCCAAGTGTTGAACGCTATGCCTTAGTTTTCTTCCTATGAAGTTGCGACGATTGTTTATTTAGTAAATATTGCAAGGTGTTGGTTCTAAATGTGTTCTCCCTTCCTCTCCATTGCCAAAAACGTCCCAAGGATCTGGTAAAGGTTTGACTTCTTTTTTTCCATTTTGATAACCATATTAGTGTTACAGTGTAACCAGATAAGTGTTTCTTATCTGATTGGTGTGTTTTTTTTAATCGTGAGCCACTGAATCGTGTATTGATGTGCTTTTATTCAGTTTGATTATCTACAAATCTTCTGATGTTAAATTTGCCCCACGTTTTTAAATTTTTCTTTAGGAACACCCCAGACCAGAATATGAAACCAAATTGCTACAGAAGAAATCCCAAACTGAAAAATGCAAAAAAACATGTCAGGATGAGGTATGACACTTCAGTTTTACTGTATTTTTGCCTTCCATTTCTTTTCAACATGCATATTATGTTTTTCTTAGGGCTGTAACCTTTTGATTGATTAAAGCCTTGGTTGAGTAAACCGGGTTTTACTCCAAAAGACAAGTTCTTGCTTATTTTGGGATGGGTGGGGAGGTTGCCATTTAATTGAAAATGAAACAGATGGAAATGAAACAATTGAAAATGAAACAGAGAATTTTCCATTGATGTTTTTTAATGACTGATCCTTAAGTATTAAAAAAAAGACTCATTTTCATAATATACACATTAATGGATATTTATTTCTGGGGAATTGGTTGGCTAACCAACAGCTTTGGACAATTCAGTGTTTCTGCTGCCACTGCCTAGACTCTGCAGAGTGGGACAGTCACTGCCACATCAGCAACCTGGCCATTTATGGTGGCAGTAGGGTAAGGTAGGGGGACAGGCAGATGGAGTCTGATGCCAGCCAGTGTTGGCTGTAAGAGCATCTTGGGATCCAGCAGATTCCAGGCTGGCTTTGCTCATTTTGAGACTTTCTGCTGGTAGGGATATCTCAGGCATACCTTCTGGTTGCCCTCATATTCAGGAGGCAGAAGGTGTAGGTCTGCGCCAATATGAGGTCAGCTGAATAGCCCAGAGCAGGGGCACCAACTCCAGGGGGCCCAGCCCTCTCCTGCCCCATATTTTTAAAGGAATGCCTGTGGTCTTTCCTCAGAGTAAGGTGTTCTGGGCAAGGTGGCCCAAGAGAGTTTCTATGCCACTGTGGCATTGTCGTGGCAGCTGAAGTCTTTTTTATTTTTTTAGTTAATAGCTAAACAGTTTATACTAAATTTAAAAGAGAATTCCTAACCATGGTGGCAAAGTCACAGCGGCACAGACACTCCCTTTGACCACCTTACCCAGAATGCCTTTCTTTGAGGAAAGACTCCGGAGCCTGTTCTCAGACTGATCTACGTTAGCGGCGCACAATAATCCCCAAGTCAATAATATATTCTTTATCATATATTGATCATCAAAATTCTGAAAAGTATATATAAAGTCTTATACAAAAGCCACAAAGACTTTTAACCCGACAAGTCTGAAAACAGTCTTACAGATGTTAAACACAGTCTTTAGATTTCCTTTAGATACCTGAAGATATCAACGAAGGTAAGTTCGCTGAAATTTCCAATAACGTGAGGAGTAGATGATTTCCCAGACAAATGTCAATAAGGATGTAGACAGGGTGCTGGCGTTTTTCACCTGTTTCACCCAGGCAATCCTGTAGTTTTAGGAGGCCGTTATTTGCCCCCAGTGGGGCGCTTTATTTGGGGCTTGCATGTGGCACACTCCCACGAAAAGTTCCGGGCTTCTTCAGCTGTTCTCAAGACTCGGATATATATATATATACACACAAATTTTCAAATTCATAAAGTTAACTTTTTCTTGGCTTAAGCTGAGAACTAGGTTTGTTCTCAGAGTGAGGCAGAGGCACAGTGAGACCTTCCACAGCATTAGTAGTGGCAAAACAATGAATGAGTAAGGTGGCGGGTTGGGGAGAGAAGGAGCCAGGGCCGTGGTGGTGGTGGAGGAAAGGAGGAAGACAGGATTTCTTTGGAGAGCCATAGGAGCTGGGAGGGCAGGCATGGGTGGCTTTGTGAGCAAGTGAGGAAAATAAGCAGAGGGCCTGTAGGGTACTTATTTGCCACCCATCCTGACTGAGGCAATTTGCCTCTTCCTAGAGCTTGCCTGGATGGTAAAGCCCAATGGGCTGTTTAGTCCCCTACAAGGAGTCTTGGTAGACCACAAACTTGACATGAGTCAGCAGTGTGATGCAGCAGCTAAAAAAGCCAATGCAATTCTGGGCTGCATCAATAGGAGTATAGCATCTAGATCAAGGGAAGTAATAGTACCACTATATTCTGCTCTGGTCAGACCTCACCTGGAATACTGTGTCCAGTTCTGGGCACCACAGTTCAAGAAGGATACTGACAAGCTGGAACGTGTCCAGAAGAGGGCAACCAAAATGGTCAAAGGCCTGGAAACAATGCCTTATGAGGAACGGCTTAGGGAGCTGGGTATGTTTAGCCTGGAGAAGAGAAGGTTAAGGGGTGATATGATAGCCATGTTCAAATATATCAAAGGATGTCATATAGAGGAGGGTGAAAGGTTGTTTTCTGCTGCTCCAGAGAAGCGGACACGGAGCAATGGATTCAAACTACAAGAAAGAAGATTCCACCTAAACATTAGGAAGAACTTCCTGACAGTGAGAGCTGTTCGGCAGTGGAATTTGCTACCAAGGAGTGTGGTGGAGTCTCCTTCTTTGGAGGTCTTTAAGCAGAGGCTTGACAGCCATCTGTCAGGAATGCTTTGATGGTGTTTCCTGCTTGGCAGGGGGTTGGACTGGATGGCCCTTGTGGTCTCTTCCAACTCTATGATTCTATGATTCTAAGGGAAGCACTAAGTTTCAATGCAACCAGAACTTCTCAAGGGGTTTTCTCCACCCACCCAGTTTCATCAAAGTTTACCATACTGAGACAAACCATCTGAATTTCAGCAGAAGCCAAAACAGTTTCAAAGACTTGTTCGATTTCTTGATGGAGGGTTTTTACACAACCCAACAAGAATCACAATGGAGTTCGTGGTGTCATAAATTCAGATACTATAATGCTGCATTTCATAACTGCTTTGGAGTAATACTTCTCCATACTCTAGTAACGCATCTTTCATCCCAAAATGAGCATGACGTTCTCACCAGGCTGAGGTTTCCCCATAAAAGGCAAGGAACAGCAACTGAGCAAAGACTGTAGACGATAATATTAGTTCTTCCATTGCCCAGACTATCATGGTGCATTAAAATGTATGCAATGGGATAATTGTTTCCATTAATATCAGTGGCTGTCATGCATGCATAAACCCTGACAGGATAATGAGGATACGGATAAGCTTTCTGCCTTCTACAAAGCGGATGTTTTGTCCGTTTGATAAAGCTGCCAAGTTAAGAAACTTTTTAACAATATCCATATTCATCAGAGATTCGCTTTGCACAACGCTTGCTCAGCTTTGTTAAGGGGATGTTGCAGGACAGATTTATGCATTGTGTTAACCTTTTGTGTGGACCTTGCTTTGTTCAAAACTGTGTTTGGGCTTGTTCAGTGGGGTAGCTCCCATAGGAAAGCTAATACCAGAAACTAGTGTTTTCCTTAATTTTCACCGATATATATTTATATATAGACACAAAAACAAACTTGTGTACCGAGAAGAGTTTGTTGCCAGTGTGTACTGATGTTCTCCCCTTTCCTGTATAAAGCTACCGTTGTGGAGGGGGAGAGAGAGAGCAGAGAGAAAGATAAATATGGGTGATAATATATGCTGGTGTTGGAGTCTGATGTAATCTTGAACTCACCATTATGATCCCCCCCCTCTGTTAAAATATTCAAATCCATTGCTATGCACAATTGGTACTTGTCTAATGGGTAGAACTGTGTGATTGTTAAAGCTTCCTTTTTTAAAAATACCGCATTTACTCAAATCTAATGCTCACCTTTTTTGGCCAAATTACGTTGCGAAAAGTGATGTGCACTTTAGATTTGATTACACGTTTACATTTGCCAGCAAATACTTTTTGGGGGGTTTCAAGGTTCTGGAAATTGAAGTGCGCGTTAGATTCGATGGCACATTAGACTCGAGTAAATATGGTACAGGTTCATTGATTTTTGAGAATGTAACCAAATCAAAGGAGAATAAAAAGCTATAACTGTAACTGTGACTGAGTGAAGTACAGAGGTTGTTCATATCATCTTCTTCATCTTCAATATGAATTAATAAATATGGAACAATGGCTCAGAATTTACGTTAGAACGAAATCAGATCAAAAGCCATAAAAAGTTGAATGTTTAGTCTGGAAAAGAGATTGAGAGGAGATATGATAGACATCTTCAAATATCTAAAAGGCTGTCACGTGGAAGATAGAGCAAGCTTGTTTTCTCTTGTTATTGGACTTATCCGGGAGGACGATGAATTTGTGTATATATAGGCGGGAAGTAGACCATCTTGTTTCGTGGTGTACCAGAAATAATTTGGTGCTAAATGCCCAAAAGACAGTGGAAATGGTAATTGATTTTAGAAGGCACTCTTCCGTCCTGCCGCCACTTTCCATCCTTGGTAACATGGTTGTAGTAGTAGAGTCCTTTAAGTTCCTGGGCTCTATAATTTCTCAAAACTTAAATTGGTCAGGCAACATCAACAGTATTATTAAAAAGGTCCACCAGAGGTTGTATTTCCTGCGTCAACTAAGGAAATTTAAATTGCCCCAGGAAGTGTTGATCCAATTTTACAGAGGCATCATTGAAACTGTTCTCTGGTAATTCTATTACTGCTTGGTACGGCACAGCCTCCAAGATAGACAAGAAAAGGCTCCAATGAGCAGTAAGAATTGCAGAAAGGGTAATTGGTGCTAGCTTGCCTTCAATAGAGACACTCTATGCTACCCGAGTTAGGAAGAGAGCAGAGGGAATTGTCGCAGATCCTTTGCATCCCGGTCATCATCTGTTTGATTTACTTCCATCTGGACGTCGCTACAGGACTTTATACACAAAATCGGCCAGGCACAGGAACAGTTTTTCCCTTGTGCCATTAAATTGTTAAATTCGTAGTTGTGTAGCGGAAGGGGAGGTCAGTTATGGGTGGGGTTTCTTTGCTGTGTCATTGTATTGTTAGTGGAACAGTGTTTGTATAAGGTATGTTTACATTGCAATGTAGCCGAAGCAAAATTCCAAGTATGTTGGAAAATGTACTTGGCCAATAAATTCTTCCTTCCTTCCTTCCTTCCTTCCTTCCTTGCCTTCCTTCCTTCCTTCCTTCTTGCTCTGGAGAGTGGGATTCAAACCACTTACAAGAAAGGATGTTCTGGCTAAGGTAAAGGTAAAGGGACCCCTGACCATCAGGTCCAGTCGTGTCCGATCTGGGGTTGCGGCGCTCATCTCGCTCTATAGGCCGAGGGAGCCGGCGTTTGTCCGCAGACAGCTTCCAGGCATGTGGCCAGCATGACTAAGCCGCTTCTGAACCAGAGCAGCGCACGGAAACGCCGTTTACCTTCCCGAGAGCGGTCCCTATTTATCTACTTGCACTTTGACGTGCTTTCGAATGCTAGGTGGGCAGGAGCTGGGACCGAGCAACGGGAGCTCACCCCGTGGCAGGGATTCGAACCGCCGCTCTGATCAGCAAGCCCTAGGCTCTGTGGTTTAACCCACAGCGCCACCTGGGTCCCTTGTTCTGGCTAAACATCAGGAATAACTTTCTGGCAGTAAGAGCTCTTTGACAGTGGAACAGACTCCCTTGGGTGGGTCTCCTTCCTTGGAGGTTTTTAAGCAAAGTTTGGATGCCCACCTCTCATGGATGCTTCAACTGAGATTTCAGACTGGGTGGCTGGACTCAGAGTCTCTTCCAGCTGTACAATTCTATGATTCGAGGCAAAAGAGGGATAGGGTCAAATGGCTGGGGAAGGGAACAGTCTCAAACATGTCAAGGCCAGGCAAAAGGGGAATCTGTTAGAGGGGAGGGGGAGTCTGAAGTGTGAGTCATTGGAGGTTTATATAATACACTATTTTTGGTTATAGATGTTATAAATGGAAACGCTGTGACTTCAAGCCCTGGCAGTGGGCAAAAGCAAAGCCCCCAAGTCCTTATGTCCTGCAATGGCATTACAGGCAATTTGAAAGCTGTGTGTTTATGCTGTTTATGCAATACGGGAAGGCGAGTCATTTCTCATGCGCTGTGCAAAGGCACCTTTATGCTCACAATGGGGATATGTCAACTCAAGCATCCGGCATTTTGGTTTGGTTTTGGTTTGGTTTGGTTTGGTTTTTAAATATATTTATTAAGTTTTCCACACACACACACACAAAAATAAACTACACAATAACAATAACAAACATAAAAAACACAACAAAAACAACCTTTTCCTACTCTTCTTAAAGTAGAAAGTTGGTCTTTTTCTCACATCTTAATGGGGACTTCCTCCTGTCTCCTCCTTCTGCGTCCCTTGAAAATACCTTTTACATAACTTCCATCTATTAACTCTATATCTACTTTCAAACAACAACTTATTCCTTAATATCTTATATATCTTACCATTTCTTATACCATTATATACCAGTAATTAATTAAACCTATTTCTTATTCTAACCTTAATCCTTTTATATCTTACACTACTAACTTCTATTCTACTGCCTATCTTATCCTCAAATAAAATATCTAATTTACAATCTTACAATGCTCTTTTAAATACAATTTAAATTTTCCCCATTCTTTCTCCACCGCGTCGTCTCTCTGGTCACGGATTCTCCCGGTCATTTCTGCAAGCTCCATATAGCCCATCATTTTCATCTGCCATGGTTTTGGTTTTGTCACCATACTTAACTCCATTTTATAAAGGTGTGTTACACAAAATCAATAATTTAGCTCCTGGGGATTATGTTGCAGTTATTACAGGTTTTTATTCTGTTGTAGTACTGTTTCTGAGCATGACACATTTTGCCATCGAGGTCCCCATGATGCAGTAAATATTTTATCTGCTGGATTGAAAGTGGGGGAAAGAGCTTGTCAGGAGTGGAACAGATACACAAGGTTGATTTATCACTCTAACAATGCCCTAAAGGTGCTACTATTTCAAAAGGAAGCTGAAAAGGCTGGAACATTTATAATGAATGCCTAAGGTTAAGCAGCGGAACAAACAGTGAATAATTAAAAATAATTACACGCACCTGAAAACAGATGATGACAAGTTCTTTTTTTAAAAAAGGTGATCCAAAAAGGCTTCGATGAGAGTCCTCACCATATCGCGTGTGAGTTTTTTTTAATCATTGGGATTCTTCTTTTTCAAAACCCATAATTATTTATTCATAAATATGGTATTATAACATAGTAAACGATGCGTAAGTATAATATTCTTACAAGCATCCACTAGCGTAAGAATTAAAGACATTCACTGCCTCAGATGGCTTTAAAGGTGGTTTGATCAGTGGTTCCCAAAGTTTCTGGGGGGGCCATGTCCCACCTAAGCATCTCTAAAACCCTGATGCCCCCCCACCCCCGGTGATATATAATTCTTATTGTTCAAAAAGTGAGCTCCTATTCAGGTGGGGGAAGCCTAAAAGGCCATTTACGTGGTCTAAACAAGCTTCCAAATTGCCCCCCCCTTAAAAATCAAAATGCCCCGCTGTGGGGCTTGTGCCCCATGTTAGGAACCATGGGATTGGATTAAATACATAGATAGAACTGATACAGTCCATTGTTGTTGTGAAGTTGTGAATACCAATTGCTGAGCAGCAAATTCTGCAGGAGGCCTCGTGTCCTCAATTGTTTCCTTCACGTCTGCCTGTGGGCATCCAGCTGGCCACTGTTAGTTACAGGAAGCTGCTTAATGGACCTATGGTCTGATCCTGCAGGGTTCTTCTCCTTCACATATCCTAAAATAGTGTATCCTAGTATTTAATGATCCCCCTCCCCGAGGACTATTCTGATTGTCTACCTTCCCTTGGACCAGGGATGGAAAGCAAGGGATCACTCTTCCCCCAAGACTTACGTTTGTATTAAAGTTGTGTGTGTGTGTGTGTGTGTGTGTGTTTTTTAAGGAGTCTAGTTCAATAAAGTAGTTCTTATTTATTTATTTATTTATTTACTTTGCATATTTTCTGTTCCGTGACAGTTGGCTTCCTTGGCTTTCCTGAATTAGAACATCAGGATTGGCGCTAGAATTTTTAAAGCATTATTGGATTTGAGTGTCCAGGCTCCATTCAGCACAAACTGAAGCTCGGTGTGAACATGGTCAGATGTCATACCCTGAGGTAAAATTCTGAAGGCAACCTGTTGTCTCCAGAGCAGCACATGCTGCATTGGCTTCGGCCAGTAAGAAAACCCGACACAGGGCTCAGCCACCCTTCCATTTGGTCCGTGTTTCTAGGCACAGCTCCAGGCTTCCCAGATCTGTGTCCAAGCACTTTTATTCTTTCCTCCAGCCAAAAAAAACCCCCAAACCCGCTCTTTGCTGCTGAATCAGAACAAATGACAATCTGTGGCAAACTCAAATTGCTGTTTGTTCCAGTAAAGATCGGTTTTTCCTGGGGAAAGTAGATGGACAAAAAAAAAAAAGCCCTGGGATACAGAAAGTGGAGACCTAGGCCTAGAAAATGGAGGGCCACAAGTTCATGAGGTGTTTTGAGAGCTGCACATTAACTTTCCCCCTTTGTTTTACATGAATTAGCTTCTTGAGTTGCTACAGAGTGCAGTAGCTGACATACCGAAATGGAGACAGAAATGAGGCGCATGAATGTGACGGTGTACTATTCTTCACAAGGACATTGTACAATGGCCCTGTGAGGGATGTTGTTACCAATGATGTACAATCCCTCAGCAGCATTTCCAGCCCCGTTTAAGAATTTGCAGGATTCACGAGAAAATAAATTAGTCCTAAGCCTCGCGTTGTGCATCTTGATCGACGTTTTCAACTTGGAGAAAGTAACTTAACAGACGCTAAACTGAGTAATTTTAGAAAGGGATTCAGAAATAGGTTTGTTGTTGTTGTTGTTCCCAATGTCTACTCCAGGAACTCAAGCCAAAGAATAAGAGCTCTGTTCAACTGTAAAATATTTTCCTTGAGAAAAAAAATGTGGAATCTACCGTCTGGGTTCAATCAGGATTAAGAATTAGTGTAACGTGGTCACATTCCTCCAGCAGACAGATGGAGAGGGCAGGTAGCCGCAAAGCTAAACGACAGACTTTACCGTAACTCTGATCATCTGCTTGAATGGGCAAGCAAGTGGAGATACTAAGGAGGAGGAGTGGAGAGGCAGCCAAGTGAGTAGCAGTGACTACTTCTTCCCATTGCTAACCATTGTTACATTTGTATGGAATGAAGAGCAGGTGATCAAACAGCAAGGATTTTATTGCTGTTTTCCCCAACCCTCTGTGAGGCAGATGAAAATGAACGGCTAGTACCATAAGTGCTTCTTGGAGGGGTGGTCGCCATGGAAACCCCTGCCAATGGCCCATCAAACCCAGGAGCAAGTATTTGGCAATGAATTTAGTTTTCAGAAGATTCAGACGCACGGTAAGGAAGATATTTGTCCCTTTCTCATAATGCACTGGCCTCATTTACTCTCACTCACCATTAGGGATTTCTTGGTGTGGATCAAAATGGCATCCCTGTTAAACACCCCATTCAGTTCCACTCATAGCCCCATTTGGTTCTGATTCAGGGATATTTCTTTGCACTCATGCAGAGGTCCTTTTTCGATTCTACGTGTGGGGGATTTAACCTCAGCTGCCACAGCTTATATGATTGCAGAAATATTTTATAGGCATCTACAATTGCATCTGCTGCAAATATCTTGCTGCAGGATAACAATGGTTCTTACAAATGGGGACTTCACATTTGTGAAGTCTGGCTGAAAGTTGTATCAGCAGAATCCCTGTATGCCAGGCATAGGCAAAATTCCAGCCCTCCAGATGTTTGGGACTGCAATTCCCATCATCCCTAGCTAACTGGACCAGTGGTCAGGGATGATGAGAATTGTAGACCCAAACATCTGGAGGGCCAGAGTTTGCCTATGCCTGCTGTATGCTCATCGAGCTTGAATTTCAGGGCAACATTGAGCAAGAGCTATATTAAGTAGTGCTGTGCAGAAAATTTCTCAATAAATCTCAACAATAGTCTTCTTCCAGTCCAACATAACAAATTTACCTCCAATAAATCCTTCATCTTTATTCACACATGTGTCTCTTTGCTGTGGTCATATATTAAAGCAGTAATCCATAGTTATTTACTTATTGTATTTACTTATTGTTTTAATTTGCACCCAGTCCCATATATTCCATTCCCATTTCCTGTTGTTCCATTTTTCTATCCTAATTTAGAAAAAAAAAGTTCTCCCACTTCCATTCTTTTTCCAGAAGTGTTGCCAGAGGCTTGGTAGCTTTTCCCTCTAAATTCACTCCAAATTGTACACAGAATCCTTTCTTTCTCAGCTCTGTCTCTGCCAGCTCAGAATATTTCTTATTCTCCTCCAACATAATAACTTCACCGTTTGACTTTCACTCCTCCAGACACCTGCGTGGAGGTCTTCCCCATTTCAGCATCTACTGCCTTACTATTCCATTCTCCTATTATAGCAGTTCTTCATCAATATTATTCTCCAAAGGTTCTGTGTCTTCGTTAGCCTCACCTTTCTCTGATCCATTTTCATTAACTATTTTATACATCTCTGAACTCTTTCAGTTGCTAATTCAGTAGTTGCTGCATGATGCCAACAGTCAATGGGGTATCCAACAGTATTCCCCCCCCCATTACTAAGTGCTCTTGGTCTTATTAACAACTCACTTATCTGAGGCTTCACCATATGGTCACCATAAAATCAGATCACTGAACACAAATTAAAATATTTCAGTTAAAAATCACAATATACAAGTTAATTTATCTAATAAAGCCTAAATCAATACTATTGTTAGAAAGTCTGACATAAAAAAATGTCTTTACCTGATGTCAGGACCTGCCCAGCAGGTTGTTGCAGCTGTTGTGATTACAAAATCATACCACAATTGTTAACAATCCCCTGTTGAAGGCTATAACCTTCTCTGGAATTGTTAATCAATGAACTCCTGTTTATTTATATATCTACTATACATTATAGCTGATCACATGGCAAAATTATCACCTGATTATATAACTGCAATAGTGTATCCAGTTTTCAGTCCCATTATGAGGCGTGGAAATTCACTCTAGAATTAAAAATGACTTGGGTAAAGAAAGAGCAACTCACTTCAGCAATGGGAGGATTTGAAAGCATGATTTCTGAGATTATCCAGTTCTTGCACAGCAAGCGTCTTAAAATACACTTTGTGATTGGTAGGATATAAATGCTCCAGATAATAATATTCAATAAATGTAAGAATTGTCAAACGCTCTTGTGCTGCTGCCACCAGAAACCTAGGGTGCATACAACAGTCTTCTAGCTCAGGCACCCCCAAACTTGGCCCTCCAAATGTTTTGGGACTACAACTCCCATCATCCTTAGCTAACAGGACCAGTGGTCAGGGATGATGGGAATTGTAGTCCCAAAACATCTGGAAGGCCAAGTTTGGGGGTGCCTGTTCTAGCTTTTAGCAAGATGCTGCTCCTTTCTTTCTAGGATCTTTCTCAACAAGAAAGTGAACAGGTGGTGGTGATGGTGACTGATTAGCTCTCTGGGCAAGTGGCAATGTGGTGATACCTCTACAGACAGTAACAACATTAAGGTGGGGGACCGCACTGAACCTAGTGTTACGATACGTCCCGCGGGGGCATGTTGTGAGACTGACCCCCAGGTAGGGATGAAGCCTGCGTGCCCTCCTGGCTATTCGAGTCCAGGGGCACACTGATAATATGTGATTGCTCTCCAGCATGAAGAACAACACACACAAGCCATTAAGGCTAAAACTACTTTATTGCAGATAAAATGCAGAGAATGTCTCTGCTTGCAAGCTCAGTAAGTCAGAGCTTGCATTAGGGTGTCCAGCATCTCTGAGCCAGAAACGAAAGTAAAAAGTACAATAGTACAGTACAAAAACATCACGTGTGTGGGAAAGCTGTTAGGACTAGTGGCTTTCCCACAGAATAAAAACAGACACATAGTCAGGCTGGCCTCGCTGCTGCAGCTTTTGCAGCTCAGCTTGTAATAATATCACAACACCTAGAACTAGGCATTAAAGAGACAGAAGGCAATCATATATGGGGGTTGCCATCTCAGTGGCAGACCTTAGGGTCTCATATTTCAGTGGCACCCTGTGCAATGCCAGAATTGGGTGTCCCCCGCCTCTCGAACTCCATTTTAAATCATAGTTGGGGCATCCCTTGTGGTACTAACAAGGTTCTGCTCCCAGTGTGAACCGAACCGGTCAGGCACCCCTAAATGTGTATCCGGCCATCTTTGTGGCAGGCCTGAAGAACATTTAGTTGAGGACATCAGATTCTGCCATATGGGGCCATTGATTTTTGTTTTGCTTTTTCAAAAAAAAAAAGGAAAAAAAAAGTCAACACATACCAAAAGAGAGAAAAGTGTCCCCCGCCCCCAGAAGTTTTTTCATGTTCAAGTAAAAAACCACCCTCCTGCGAAGGTAAATTTCACTGAAACTTTCATGTCTTTCTAAAGAAATTGGATAAAGAAAGTGAGGGGATGCTTATCAAATTCGCAGAGGACACCAAACTAGGAGGAGTTGCTAATACCCCTGAAGACAGAATCAGGATTCTAAATTACCTTAACGGATTGGAGGAGAATTGGGCCCAAACTAACAAAATGAATTTCAATAGGGACACCTGTTAAAAGGTTCTGCAGGTAGGCGGGAATAACTAGCTGCACAAATATAAGGTGGGAGACACCTGGAGTACATGTGAAAAAGATCTATGGGTCTTAGTAGACCATAAGCTGAACATGAGTCAACAGTGTAACACAGCAGCAAACAAGCTAATGCTAGTCTAGGCTGCATCAACAGAAGTATAGTTTACTGATCAAGGGAAGTAATATTCTCACTCTATTCTGCCTTAGACCACACCTGGAATACTGTGGCCAGTTCTGGGCACCACAATTTAAGAAGGATATCGAAAAGCTGGAATGTGTGCAGAGGAGGGCAACCAAGATGATCAATGGTCTGGAAATCAATCCTTATGTAGAACAGTTGAGGGAGGCGGATATGTTTATCCTGGGGAAGAAGAAACTGAGTGCATATATGATAGCCATCTTCAAGTATCTCAAGGGCTGTCAAATGGAAGGTGGAGCAAGCCTGTTTTCACCTGCTCCGGAGGGTAGGAACCAAACCAGTGGCTTCAAGCTCCAAGAAAGGAGATTCCAACTAAACAACGGGAAAAACTTTCTGACAGTAAGAGCTGTTCGACAGTGAAAGGGTCTTCCGCAGGAGGTGATGAACTCTCCTGGTTTTTAAGCAGAGTTTGTGTGGTCATCTGTCATGGATGCTTTAGCAGAGTTTCCTGCAGGGGTTGGACTGGGTGGTTTTCGAGGTCACTTCCAAGTCTACATCTCTATGATTGTATGAAATTCAATATTCTGTTTAGAACAGTGAAAATGGCACATCGATATGTGTGGTTTACTCATTTCAAACAGAAGAAAGCATACGGCTATGGGGAGTCAACGATAATCTCCTGCTTTAACGGTTAGTTTGAAAACATTGAGACTCAGTTGTCAGAGGAATCTGATATACAGGTGAAACTCGGAAAATTAGAATATCGTGGAAAGGTTCATTTCTTTCAGTAATTCAACTTAAAAGGTGAAACTAATATATGAGATAGACTCATGACATGCAAAGCGAGATATGTCAAGCCTTTATTTGTTATAATTGTGATGATTATGGCGTACAGCTGATGAGAACCCCAAATTAACAATTTCAACTTTGGGGTTTTCATCAGCTGTATGCCATAATCATCACAATTATAACAAGCAAAGGCTTGACATATCTCGCTTTGCATGTCATGAGTCTATCTCATATATTAAACTCCAGTAGCTAATGAAAACAATTGCTTACATAAATGGACTTTTCCACAATATTCTAATTTTTCGAGTTTCACCTGTAGATTGTGTATCCACTGGCCCCAGTTCAAATAAAGAAATGAATTTTTTGGGACTTCAGCAAGGTTCAATACACCAGAGCTTAAGTTTTTCTGTTGCCATACATGAAATAGTCCTCACCCCACCCCCTTTATGGAATAGGGAGGAAATGTCCTTCTTTGGGTCCTCACCCCACCCCCTTTATGGAATAGGGAGGAAATGTCCTTCTTTGGGGGGCGGGCATATTTAAGTGGGAATGAACTATCCTGAACTTGCATTTTGAAATATCACATTGTCTCTCCAGTTTGTACACTGAACTAATTACACTATCAAAAGTTGACAGAGCATTCCCAGAGCCAATTAATGATATATTTTTCTTGTTGAAACAGTAATAGCATCTAGAGTTAATTGCACCAATTTCCACTTATGTCACTGTGTTGCAGTGACACTGATGCATATTTGTTTTATGTGGTGAGAAAGGATGTTTTACAGAGAATGTGAAGAGCTTCTGTGGAATGAAGAGACGTTCCTTAATTGGACTCTATATCATCAAGAAGGCCAAGCTAGAATCACTCTTGTGACCAGTCGTGAGTAAGGATAGTCAAAAGTGACTCACTTAGTTCTGACATTCAGTCACAATTCCATCTGATATTTTCCATTCTGCATCAATTGGTTTATTTGCACAAGTTTCTCTTTACTTCCATTTGCCATTAGTGCAGAAATATACACATTTTTACATATATCATTGCGCACAATAGACATGCATGTCTCAGCATAAACAGATATATACAAATGAATTACTTTCTCTTTGTGTTGCCTTTCAAGCTTAATGAATTTCCGGAGGCTAACTCTTTAGCAGCACCAAAAACAACAGAGCCTTGTGGCAGCTTAAAGACAAAGTTAATTAATTAGCTAATGGCCTGTCAGAAAGCTATCCATGGCTGAAGTTCTAACCCATGTCTACTCAGAAGTAAGCCCCATTCAGTTCAATGGGGCTTACTCCCAGGTAAGTGGGGTTAGGACCGTAGTCTATCACATTAGTGCAACCACATAAAAGTATTTTTATTGCAATGTTTATTTCATATATGCATACAGTGGTACCCCATGTTACGTACACGATCCGTTCTGGGCCGCGCCACATAACCCAGGCGTACGTAACGCGAACGAACAAAAAAAGAAAAGAAAAAACCCGGAAGTTCGCAAGTTTTTGCGCTTCTGCGCATGCACAAAGTGCACAGAACGCTTCTGCGCACCCATGCACACTCGCGCTTTGCGCACGCTCCATGGAGGACTTCTGGGTCGCAAAGGTCCGTAACTCGAATGTACGCAACACGGAGTGTACGCAGCACGAGGTATGACTGTACTTCATACAGAAAATAGCTGTGTATGTGTCTCCTGAAACATAACACTCAAACTAATTTATGTTTTAGATGTTTGCAGTAAACATGATATTGTGTTTGACAGCTTTGAATCATTTATTATGACAATGTATATTCCTGCCATGTGAAAAAGAATAATAATTATGTGCTCAGTTTGTTTTCAAATTCAATTGGAATTCATCTGGATTACAGCAAGGAAACAAAAAACGCAAAACCAAGATTTAGGGGTTGGATGGCTGGTCGAAAATGAGCTGTCAAATCCGGATGGTTCTCCCAATTGTAACAAAGAGGCTTGGTCTTTTAACCAAGGAGCACAGATGAAGTCTACAGGTTACAAAATAGGCAGGCTTTAAAAGATAATGAGAAAGAGGGTGCAGTGTGACCTAATTCATATGCATTTCATAAGAGCTGCATGTCTTTTGAATACTATTCTCCCTTTAGTCAATGCTGAGAAGAAGACATGGTGGAGGGTTGTATCCAAGAGAGAGGACTGTAAAATAAAAAATAAAA
The DNA here is from genome assembly GCA_900245905.1 of Lacerta viridis. Classification (NCBI taxonomy): domain Eukaryota; kingdom Metazoa; phylum Chordata; class Lepidosauria; order Squamata; family Lacertidae; genus Lacerta; species Lacerta viridis. The sequence goes on from OFHU01003095.1 coordinate 50,952, forward strand.
AAATAAAAATCCAGTTCTAGGCTGGAGAAGAATTGTGGCAAAAAGTCAAATGAGTGGATTGGTAGACAACAACTAAGTACCAGGCAGGATGAGTCACATCTGGGCAAGATAAAATAAGGGCTACTTCGGCTGGTACACTGTACGTGTGATGCAGAATAGGTGGCGGGGATCAGTTGCACCAAGAAAGAGAAGGAGCTGTTGAGTGTGACTATCCTCCATTCTGGGCCTTTTTCATAACAAGTTCAACAAGAGGATTGATTATACTCTACGTCATTTTGGGGGTTGCTGCTGCTTGATGCTAATTGGCAGTCAAACACCTGTTCCTCCAGGAAGGGGACAGCTTAGCATGAATAACTGAGACCTGCCTAGACAAGACAGGATGTCCTATTCCATCTCAGGTATGTTCTCCTAAGTTCTCAGCACAGCATCAATGAAGGTCAGAAGGGGGAAGAGTTGCTGTAGGATTTCCATAATGTTTATGTGTTTGCCCATCCATCAGACTCCCTTTACTGAGTGCATGGGTCTGACATTGAGCTCTAAGAGCAACTTGGCAATTCTTTAAGTATACAGTGGTACCTCAGGTTAAGAACTTAATTCGTTCTGGAGGTCCGTTCTTAACCTGAAACTGTTCTTAACCTGAGGTACCACTTTAGCTAATGGGGCCTCCCGCTGCTGCCACGTGATTTCTGTTCTCATCCTGAAGCAAAGTTCTTAACCCGAGGTACTATTTCTGGGTTAGCGGAGTCTGTAACCTGAAGCGTCTGTAACCTGAAGCGTCTGTAACCCTAGGTACCACTGTAGTGACATAACTGCAGAAGCATATTTAAGTTGGTCTCAAAGTGAATGTTGGGGTTCTTCAGGCTTTTGTTGCTTTTGGGATTTATGTGTCCACATTGTTGTTGTTCAGTTGTTCAGTCATGTCCATGACCTCATGGACCAGAGCACGCCAGACACGCCTGTCTTTCACTGCCTCCCGCAGTTTGGTCAGACTCATGTTGGTAGCCTTGAGAACACCGTCCAACCATCTTGTCTTCTGTCCTCCTTGTGCCCTCAATCTTTCTCAACATCAGGGTCTTTTCCAGGGAGTCGTCTCTTCTCATGAGGTGGCCAAAGTATTGGAGCCTCAGCTTCAGGATCTGTCCTTCCAGTGAGCACTCAGGGCTGATTTCCTTCAGAATGGATAGGTTTGATCTTCTTGCAGTCCATGGGACTCTCAAGAGTCTCCTCAAGCACATTAGGACCCCTCTATTTTGGCAATAGCAAAACACCATGACAACAACAACAACAACAACAACAACATTTCCCCAGCCACTCTGGATGGCTTCCAACAAAATATTAAAATACAATAGTCCATGTTTATTTTTTACTTGATATGAGTAGGGTTTGGTGTCAGCATTGTTTATGTAGGTTCTCTGTTGTTTGCTTGTGCTCCTTTGGCAGTGAGAGAGGTCGGAGTTGGCGTGGGATGTGGTTGTTCGTTTGTGGTTGGCTGTGGTGATCTTTGGTTTCCTGTGTGAGTGAAAAAATAATAATACAATAGTCCATCAAATATTAAAAGCTTCCTAAAACAATGAGGCTGCGCTGTTATGTTAGATCCGTCACATGTTTGGGTTTTCTACTCAGTTTAGAGTATGATTGCTCAGTGGAGACCACTGCACCCCTAAACAAAGGTAAAGGAGGGTAAGTTGTGTGATCCATCAAGGCAGCTGGCAGATCCAGGTGTATTTCAAAATGATTAGGTAAGGTGTTTGGTGCTACTTGTGCCTCTGCTACTGCTCTAGTTGACCAAAATGGAGAGTTGGCACAAACACCTTTACAAAATTGCTGCGCTGCTTGGACTTGCCGATCGGAAGGTCGGCGGTTTGAATCCCCGCAACGAAGTGAGCTCCCATTGCTCGGTCCCAGCTCCTGCCAACCTAGCAGTTCAAAAGCACGTCAAAGTGCAAGTAGATAAATAGGTACCACTCCGGCAGGAAGGTAAATGGCATTTCCGTGTGCTGCTCTGGTTCACCAGAAGCGGCTTAGTCCTGCTGGCCTCATGACCCAGAAAAACTATCTGCGGAAGTGGACAAACACCGGCTCCCTCAGCCTGTAAAGCGAGATGAGCGCCGCAACCCCAGAGTCGCTCGCGACTGGACTTAACTGTCAGGGGTACCTTTACCTTTACCTTTATCCTTTCCAACAGACTCGAGCCCATCAAGGTCCTTAGTAGTGTTACCTTGGTTTTCGATCTTAATCTGTTCCAGGAGTTCGTTTGAGTTCTGAAACCGTTCCAAAACCAAGGCGTGGCTTCCGGTTGGCTGCAGGAGCTTCCTGCACTCAATTGGAAGCTGTGTGCAGCTTTCAGCTTCCGAAAAACGTTCGTAAACCGGAACACTTAGGCTACTTCTGGGTTTGCGGCATTCAGAAGCCGATTTGTTCAACAACTAAGGCGTTCGGGAGCCAAGGTACTACTGTATCATGAACAAGTAACCCAAGATTATGCCAATGGAGGAAACACATCACAAAGAACATAGGCTCGAGTCCGCTTTAGAGCAGACTCCATGATGGCAGTTGTTTATTGCCTCTATATATCAGGTGCCACCATTGCATATGCACAACGCAAGTACAGTGGTAACTCTGGTTACGTACTTAATTCGTTCCGGAGGTCCGTTCTTAACCTGAAACTGTTCTTAACTGGACCACTTTATAATGGGGCCTCCCGCTGCCGCTGCAGAGCACGATTTCTTCATCCTGAAAAAGTTCTAACCTGAAGCTTATTTCTGGGTTAGCTTGTAACAGGGATGTAACCAGACCACTGAAAGCTTATCAGTCTTCAAAACTAGTTCAGGGACCAGAGATTGTCTGTTAGTATGCTGTGGCATGTTTATCAAACATTTGCAGATAAAATATGTAACATCTGCTGCCCCTACCTGCCTGTCCTGCAAAATAATTTGTGGTTTTCTACTATTCCAATTGGACACTTAAAAAAACAAAAAAACTACCCAAAGATTTCTGAATGAGGCCATTGTGCGGCCACCCCTAATCAAGGTGTTCCTTTAACCTTTAGACTCAAGTAATTATAGGCCTGTCTTCAATATAAGTGGCTGGTTAGGTCAATGTTCTCGCAGATGAGACAGATTATTTACAGCCATTTTAACTTGGTTTCAGCTCTGGCTTTGGAATGGAAGCTGACCTTTGCTGAGAGAAAGATGGGAGAGTATGTTCTTTCCGCTATTCTTGGGCTTCTCAGAGGCTTTCAGTATCATACACAATAGTACCGTTTTCAACTACCTGTCAGGCAAATTTGAGAAGGGTTGGTGTTGCTCCATTTCACAAGGATGAAAGAGGTAGTTTTCACCCCTATATGTTCACGTCCTTTAGAATATGGGGAATATGGGCAAAGGTTTTACCCCCAGGACCGTCACCTATAATTCTGATGCAACATCAGCCTTTATTTCAAAATGAAAACATCATATACAGTGGTACCTCGGGTTAAGAACTTAATTCGTTCTGGAGGTCCGTTCTTAACCTGAAACTGTTCTTAACCTGAGGTACCACTTTAGCTAATGGGGCCTCCCGCTGCCGCCGCACGATTTCTGTTCTCATCCTGAAGCAAAGTTCTTAACCCGAGGTACTATTTCTGGGTTAGCGGAGTCTGTAACCTGAGGTACCACTGTAATGCAAATGTGTGGAAAGAACAGCAGTTACATTATTCAAAATATTATTATAGCAAGGGACAACATCTTACGGTAGCAGAGATGCCTTTAGAAAAAAAGCAAATTTCATGGTGGTTAGGATACCACTTGAGATCATTTCTTACAAATATACAAATTAAACATGAAGCTTCAAGAAAAATAACAGAATATGAAAATATAGTAATAAGAGATAGTGTAATGACTAAGGGATTCGTTTCCCTTTCATACAAAATGTTTATTGAGAACCAATTTTGCCCACCACAAAATCTAAAAAGCTGGTGGGAACTAAATTGAGATATAAACACTGAAGGGGATAAATGGAACAATTTATGGAAAAAGCAACTACTAGGGAACATTGACTAAAAATTGTGCAAGGATAGTAATTACACCAAGGTGCCTAAAGCCCATTCGCTCCCTCTTATGCTGGAGGGGATGCCAAATTGGAGGTACATACCAATGTATGTGGTGGGAAGGTCCACAAATAGAACAATTTTGGAAGGAAACTTTGAAAGAGATACCTCCAATTACAGCTCAGACAATCCACATAGCCCAGTTTTTAGCCTTACTTAATTTATATTAATTGTATTAAGGGGACGCGGGTGGTGCTGTGGTCTAAACCACAGAGCCAAGGGCTTGCCGATCGGAAGGTCGGCGGTTTGAATCCCCGCAACAAAGTGAGCTCCCGTTGCTCGGTCCCAGCTCCTGCCAACCTAGCAGTTCAAAAGCACATCAAAGTGCAAGTAGATAAATAGGTACCGCTCTGGCAGGAAGGTAAACGGCGTTTCCATGCACTGCTCTGGTTTGCCAGAAGCGGCTTAGTCATGCTGGCCACATGACCCGGAAGCTGTCTGCAGACAAACGCCAGCTCCCTCAGCCTATAGAACGAGATGAGCGCCGCAACCCCAGAGTCGTCCGCGACTGGAGTTAACTGCCAGAGGTACCTTTACATTTACCTTTAATTTATATACTCCAGATATGGAGACACTGAAAAGTAAGGAATTTACATTTACAAGCACATTTACAAACAGCAGCTAGAATGGTAAAGCGGGTTCTCCCTCATAGAGAATTCAATTCAATTTATTTATTGCATTAGCCTTATGGCCATAGCACATAGTAAAAGACCAGGCGTTGGCCTGACACGATTATACAGAGAATACAGCAGTTAAAACAATTGGAGGTAAAATTGAGCAGGTTAAAACAAATAAAATAAAAGATAAAAATAAAAAGCACTAGCGGGCGTGACGACAGTGTCCATGTTGGGAATATACATAAGACTAAGGCTAAGGGAAGTTGGCCAAAAAGGTGGTCCTGAGTTTCAGGGCCTGTAATATGTAGATGGCCACTCCACGTGAAACCAAGGGGTTGGCATCCACCAGTAGATATTTCATGCGGTCATCGTCCCTGGCGATAGTCGGCGGGATTAGAGGGAGAAGCCTGGATCTTATTGAGGCATATAGTGGGCAGTAGAGGAAGAAGTGAATAAAGTCCTCTATCTTTCCATTGTTGCATGGGCAGAGTCGAAGATCCAGAGGGGTATTGGAAAATACACCCTGTAGGAATGCTGTGGGAATGGCATGAAATCGAGCCAGTGTAAAGGCCCTTCTCAGCGTAGGGTCCAGCAGATCACTCAGATAGTGGGCCAGAGATCTAACTACCTTCACACGAGGGAACCACGTGGAGAGTCTGGCCGCATTAGATAGTTCTTGATCAAGGGCAGCGTCCCTAGCAAGAATCCAGTCGCGAATTTTGTCCTTGTCCCATGAGGATAGGGCTGCGAAGTCTGGAAGGGAGTAGCGGTGACAAATGGACTCCATGCCTCTTGACCAGGTGCTGCTGCCGGTGAAGGCTAAGAAGGCTTGTTTGGCTAGTAGAGAATTTGGAGTTTCAGCAAGCGATTTGTAGAAGGTAATTATCCTGATATGGGCTCTTGCTACGAATGGATGATAGGCCCAGTTCCATTCTCAGTTGAGCCGCCATTGACCCGTTAGGGAGGCCCAAGGTTTTTCTTGCTAATAGGTTTTGCAAGGACTCCAATCTTTGTAAGATATTCAGATTCCATCCCCAAATTTCCACCCCATAGAGCAACATAGGGGGTATTTTGCTTAGGTAGATCTTTCTGATTGGTACCACCAGCTGCCCACCTTTTGCGAAGAAGAATTTCACCAGGGCACCCACAGTTCGGCGAGCGGCCAGGATGGTCGTGTTTAAATGGGCTGTCCAGGATAATCTGTGGTGGTAGGTAATGCCCAAGTATTTAAAGACAGAGCATTGGTCAATGGTGTGGCCTGCAAGATTCCACGATGGATTTGGTTTTATCGTGCCGAAGGGGATAATTTTGGTTTTAGAAAAGTTAATTTTTAGGAAGTTTTCTTCGCAAAATTGCATGAGCCCTCTCATCATGTTGTTGAGTCCCAACTTTGTTAGCGAGAGGATTGCCATGTCGTCAGCGTATAATAAGATGGGTATTTTTGCTTGTTGCAGGGATGGGGCGGGTTGGTTAAGAGCTTTAATAGCTGTTACTATATCATTTATATAAAAATTAAAGAGAAAAGGAGCCAACAGGCAGCCTTGTTTGACGCCTCATAGAGAGCAAGTGTTGCGGTGGGGGCCAGCAATCCACCTCCATTGCTGTGGGTGGAATAGTATAGATGGCCACAGCTCTGATTGGGCTTGGGGGTGTTGTTAGGGAGATTCACATGTATCGATTGGTGATGGACAGCCAGCAGCCTATATATGGGTCAGCCTCGTGACTGACCGCCCTCTTGGCTGCATGCTGCGGATCACCCGCCCTCCCCCCCTGTGTTTAGGCCTCTGTGTTGACCTTGCTATGCCTGTCATGGGGTCGTCTGCTTTTGGGGCAGGGGCCTGGTAGGAATTTTGCCAGTTGGCTGATTGGCTGTTGCCATCTGGTTTTTGCCTACTGCTTAGCAACTAGTCACAACTTGTAAGGTTGGCGGTTAGGCATTGGTCATTATGTGTGATTGGAGGGGCGGTAGTCCCTCCAAATGGTGATGGTGTGCTGGGAATTCCGTTAAAGGAATCCAGGGGCTCATATGCTAGTCCGAAACCCCGGTAGGGGTCAGGGCCCACGCGAGAGCCCCTGGGACCCACTGGGGAGGGGGAGGGTTCTGCGTACCAACCCCCAGATCTCTCCCCAGATGGGATTTCCCACTGCTGACACGTGGTCAGCTCTGTCCCATCGGGCAGCTAGTCTGGACCAATGCCTACGCAACCACTCACATTGATTTGTAATTTAATAAAGTTGTGGCCTAAATTCTGCCAAAAACCCAAACAAAAATGATGTCTCATGTCTGAATTATTTGGGGGTGGCGTTGGGGACCTCCACACGCAATAGCCAGAACTTAGAGAACTTTGCAATTAATGAATATTGATTGCTGGTATAATACAGTTAGGCAAACAGCCATAATGGAAAGATTGTCACAAAAATTGAATGTGTGAAGGGGAGAGCAAAAACAAGATTTTTTTATGCTGTATGGTATGATTTGATTAAATATACAGATGAAACAAAACACGGACAAGAAGTACCTGTTTATCTATAAACATCTGCAGCCTTTTAGATTTCTGCATTGCAGTGGCTGCACTAGATGATAACTGTGGTCCCTTCCAACTCTACAAGTCTATCTATCTATATATTGCAATAATAAACAGGCAATACTCTTTCACTCACTCATATACTGTACCTCTGCATTTTCCCAGTTGATTTATTGAATAATCCATTGAACTGGTTTATGTAATCACCTCATTATTATGTACTGTAAAATAATGTGTTTCATATTTACCCCCCAGTGACTCATTATTTTTTTGTCAGTCATGTCATGGTTTATGTGCTGTTTTATGATTTATGTTTGTACAATTTTGTAACAAAAACTTTATTTTTAGTATTATTTACTGCTTCTTTGAAGGAGTGATTGGTCTCAACCACCGTGCAAGAGGTGGCTGAGAGGCTATTCCTGAAGAAGCTTAGAGCTTTTCCAAAACCTTTCCCCCTATTTCTTGGAGAATTTCTTCTCCCGCAGAACAAGCTCATGTTTTCCTGTCTCATTTGTAGAGCACTGTATAATTTATTTAGAATCTCAGTGGGCGCTGCATGGAACTTGCTTTATTGTTGAAAGAGGGCCAGTGGAGATGGTGGCGTGTGCACTGTGCAGGGGTGCCGCTGGGGGGGGCGGTAGGGGTGGTACGCCCTGGGTGACAGGGGAGGGTGGGTGACCAGCGTCGGCGTGAGGGGGTGACAAGCGGCGGCCCCTCCCGCCACTCCCATGCGCCGCCGCTCCCTCCATCACCCCGGGAGCAGCAGCGCACTGCCCGACCACAGAGTGTGGCTGTGCGACATTTCGCGCAGGTGCATTCCATCATTGGACCACCGCTTCCGCGGCCCCCTTTTGCGCCACAGAGCAAAAAGGCGGCTCGTGGGGCTGCCATGCGCGATCGCCGGGGAGCCGCCGATAGCGCTCAACAGCCCCATGAGCCACCTTTTCGCTCTGCGGCTTAAAAGGGGGCTGCGGAAGCGGTGGCGGCCCGACCATGGAGTGCGCCTGCATGACATTTTGCGCAGGCGCACTCCGTCGTGATGTCACAATGTGACGTCACGACGCCCCGCCCCTGGGTCGTTTTCTTTTGCCGTCCCGGGTAGCGCGGAGCCTTCCTCCTCCACTGGGCATGTGTGTTGGTTTCAGTAAGCATTTGCCTAGCTGGCTGCACTTCTTGATCTGAGTAAGTCCCAAGAGGAGAAGGTAACTCATGGCATCTCCCCTTGGGCTTCAGCTGAATGGTAGGAAAGCTGGAGAGCTCACTACCAAGCACCTGATCTAAGTGCATTTTGATATTGTTTTTAAGTTCTTCCTCTTAACCTTTTTTTTAAAAAAGTTGGCTTGCAGGATGATGGGAGATAAAGATCTGGCCCCATATCCCAAAAAGATGAACCCACCGCCCCAATCTATAACCATTACCAGACTGACTCAGGAAAGTTTTAATGGGGTCCAAGAAATAAGGTTGTTTCTCCTTTGGAGGCATTAAAAACAGAAACATCAGAGAATGGGTTATGCTAATGACCGAAGGAAATTTTGTCTACGTGAAGCTTGTTGGTTTCGTTTTGGGGCTTCAGCTGATGGCCATATTTGGAAGTGTACACATCAATGCCCTTGGCGGTGTGTGGTGTTTGGTTTGGTTTTTAATTTTCCCATGCAGATGTATGTGGCAGAGAAAAGAAATTTAGTCCTTCGTGCATAATGGGCTTTTACAGTTGCATGACAAAGGGGGAAATTTTTAAATAGCTTTGTTTCTGGAAATTTGATTCTTGGGATATCAGATCCAAACTTGCGAGAGTGCTCAGTTCAGTCTCTGAAGATACGTAGAAACGCCCTCCGCCCACCCCCGAAAGAATAAGTCTAATGCCAAAGTCTCGTTTTCCATTTCCATCCTATGAATTGTGTGAGAGAATCTGCAGGTAAAAAAGCAAAGTGTGTTCATGTGAGGTGGTACGTGATTTCATCATATCCTTCACCAAACAATAAGGGATTTATCAAAGGCAACAGAAATGAAGTGCCAGAAATGACTCGCAAAAAAAGAAGAGCAGGGCTCTCATCTTTGAAGTGCAATTCTTTCTTTTCTTTCCGTTTTACCTTGAATGTCCCAATTAATCCCAGGGGCCTTTTACATGCGATTAAAGATATATGCATAAGTGAATTTTTTTTAAAAAAATTTTTTATTCAATTTCAACAAATAAAAAAAAAAGAATTACAACATACTTACATTAACAGATGTGATTTTAAAGGAGTGATGCATGGAATTCATATGAATATATACTTACCCTTTGTTCTATTTCCAGGAACTGAACTATTGCCTAATGCATTTTCCTTTCGATACGAGTAAAATAAGTATGTATGGCTGCCTGAAAAATTGCAGTACGCATTTTTTGTGCTGTAAGAAACATTACAAAGCCTGGAGTGCTGTTTTTGTGTTACAGTGCTATCTGGCAATTTTCTTTTTTCCTAAAAGCTTTTGACTAAATCAAAAAAACCTTAATGATTGCTACTTCAGTGACACCCAATCTGTGTGTCAGGGAACACTAGTATTGCCATGAGAGGGGACTCAAATGTTCTTTGAAAAATTAATCCTTCAGCATCCACCCCAATGTGCATGGTGAAAAAACTTTGTGAACATTTTAATGTATTTTTAATCCTTGTCAGAAGCCGCCCAGAGTTGCTGGGTAAACCCAGCCAGATGGGTGGGGTACAAATAAATTATTATTATTATTATTATTATTATTATTATTATTATTATTATTATTATTATTATTATCCCACCACTGGCAAATCAATATCTCAAGGGAGAGATTCAGGTAGGTAGCTGTGTTGGTCTGACGCAGTCGGGGGGGGGGGTTCTCCAGTAGCATCTTATAGACTAACTTATAAGGTGCTACTAGGCAATTAATTTTTTTAATTATTATTATTTCAAGGGAGAGATGAGCAGCAGCATCTCAAGGGATGCTCTGATGCTTAGTATTACCACCTTTTTTGGGGGGGGTTACAGCCCCTGCTCCACTGCTAGTGTGATGTAGTGGTTAAGAGCCAGTGTGGTGTAGTGGTTAAGAGTGGCAGACTCGTAATCTGGTGAACCGGGTTCGCGTCTCCGCTCCTCCACATGCAGCTGCTGGGTGACCTTGGGCTAGTCACACTTCTTTGAAGTCTCTCAGCCCCACTCACCTCACAGAGTGTTTGTTGTGGGGAGGAAGGGAAAGGAGAATGTGAGCTGCTTTGAGACTCCTTTGGGTAGTGATAAAGCGGGATATCAAATCCAAACTCTTCTTCTTCTTCTTATGCCTCTGACAGCATCTTAAAAGTAAAAAAAACTCAGCAATCAATCAATCAATCAATTTATTTATTTATTGCATTAGCCATATGGCCATAGCACATAGTAAAAGACCAGGCAGTGGCCTGGTGCGAATTATACAAAGAATGCTACAGATACAGTTAAAACATTGGAGGTAAAATCGTGCTGGATAATACAGATAAAATAGAGAACAATAGCAGGGCATGACGACAGTGTCCATGTCAGGAAGATACATAGGACTAAGGCTAAGGCAAGTTAGCCAAAAAGGTGGTCCTGAGTTTCAGGGCCTGTAATGTATAGATGGCCACTCCACGTGAAATCAAGGGGTTGGCATCCGCCAGTAAGTATTTCATGCGGTCAACGTCCCTGGTGATAGTCGGCGGGATTAGAGGGAAAAGCCTGGGTCTTATTGAGACATATAGTGGGCAGTAGAGGAAAAAGTGAATAAAGTCCTCTATCTTTCCTTTGTTGCATGGGCAGAGTCGAAGATCCAGAGGAGTATTGGAAAATACACCCTGTAAGAATGCTGTGGGGATGGCATGAAATCGAGCTAGTGTAAAGGCCCTTCTTAGCGTAGGATTTATCAGATCACTCAAATAGTGGGCCAGAGATCTAACTACCTTCACGCAGGGGAACCACGTGGAGAGTAAAAAACTCAGCAGATGAAGCTGGTCACTGCATCTCCATGCCAGCCTGCAGTTAAATGCATAGGTTGCCCAAAGATACTTCACTAGTCTTACTAAAAACATTTCCTCAAAGTGCCTCCCACTTTTACCCAAATCACCTAGAGTTTTACTGGAAGAGACAGGGGGAAAGGGCCAGCCTCACTAATGCCCATCTAACATTATGTGGCAATGCAGACTTTTGAACCCTTTCTGCTTGTCTACGAACTTGTCAGAGAAATCTTGCAAACAGAGGCACAAAGCAAAAGTAAATGCTAGTGTAGGGCCAGTAATTGTGGCCTCCAGGACCAAAGGTGACCCCCATAACCAGGAATATTATCCAGCTTAATCTAGGAGTCTTGGTAGACCATAAACTTGACATGAGTCAACAGTGTGATGCAGCAGCTAAAAAAGCCAATGCAATTCTGGGCTGCATCAATAGGAGTATAGCGTCTAGATCAAGGGAAGTAATAGTACCACTGTATTCTGCTCTGGTCAGACCTCACCTGGAATACTGTGTCCAGTTCTGGGCACCACAGTTCAAGAAGGATACTGACAAGCTGGAACGTGTCCAGAGGAGGGCAACCAAAATGGTCAAAGGCCTGGAAACAATGCCTTATGAGGAACGGCTTAGGGAGCTGGGTATGTTTAGCCTGGAGAAGAGAAGGTTAAGGGGTGATATGATAGCCATGTTCAAATATATAAAAGGATGTCATATAGAGGAGGGAGAAAGGTTGTTTTCTGCTGCTCCAGAGAAGCGGACACGGAGCAATGGATTCAAACTACAAGAAAGAAGATTCCACCTAAACATTAGGAAGAACTTCCTGACAGTAAGAGCTGTTCGGCAGTGGAATTTGCTGCCAAGGAGTGTGGTGGAGTCTCCTTCTTTGGAGGTCTTTAAGCGGAGGCTTGACAGCCATCTGTCAGGAATGCTTTGATGGTGTTTCCTGCTTGGCAGGGGGTTGGACTGGATGGCCCTTGCGGTCTCTTCCAACTCTAGGATTCTATGATTCTAAGGGTGCAATGGTAGGAAGAGGCACTTGGGATTGGTCCATAGCTGTCAACTTTCCCCTTTTTTAAAGGGAAATTCCCTTATTCCAAATAGGATTCCTCGCAAGAAAAGGGAAAAGTTGCCAGCTACGGATTGGTTGCCTTTTGAGAGTGAAATGAAACTTTATCCCTCCAGCAGTGCTGCTTCAACATTCAGCAGAAAGGAGAAGGAAGCAGGAATTCAGAAGGTGAAAAGGTAACAATTAGGCAGATTGATGGGCAAGTATATACGGAGCTTGGAAGAACCATGTTCCCTTCTCTATTAATATTTTGCTGATGTTACACTTTTTCCCCCTGTGTCAAGCATTAAGCAGGGGGCACACCTTTCATTAATGAAAGTGTTATCAAACTATAACCACAGATGAGGTTTTGCTATAGACAGGGTATGACATCATAGCACCTTTCTTGAAGGGCAAGTCAGAGATAAAGTATTGCAGTGTGTTTAAAATCTTCAGCAGTTAATTGTCCCTCTTGGCTATTTCTTGTGCTTAACTCTATACCATGTTGGAAAAGGGATGAGAGGCATTTAAATGAGCACAAGTAACTCAGAGATTTGATATTCGGGCCAAACTGTGGGCTTGCCCACACTTCCACTTGTACTGTGTCCGAGTCCGAGCGATTTCGCACTTTGCACTGCTCCTTAGCACTCTTCAATGCTAAATTGGAGCAAACATCAGTTCAGAGAAAACCTGAATTGCTGTTTGCTCCAATTGAGTGCAAAAAAGTAGTTTTCCAGGAAGGGGAGGGGACAGCAGGACAAGAGGAAGTAGTGTGGATAAGCCCTGAGTTGTGCAAGCTCAGGGAAGTTTGGCTTTTTACCCAACAGAAGCTGTGCTTTGACATGGCACAAAAGCTGGTCCTGCGGTCCATTTCATGATGCATTCACTCATTAAGTACTGAGCAAGTTGGAAAAAGAAATAAAGAACATGTCTTAGAATTTGGATGCCACCTGTGACTAGCGTCTTAGCAAACTGGGCAGTGTCTTTGTGGCAGCCAACGTAACTTGTGATCCAGAGCCACCAAGCTGAATTGCAGCCTATCAGCCACGGAGAGTCATTTACCAAGTGTTCCCCCATTACTTTCCTTTATTTTTTATTGCTTTGGTTTTCGCAGAGAGCAGAAACATGAGGTTTATCAAGCTCTCGGTCGCCTGCCATACATAATCGATGGGCTGCAATTGGCTTAATTGGCCACAGGCAAGACTGTCACCTAAGGCAGTGTTTTTCAACCACTGTTCCGCGGCACACTAGTGTGCCACGAGATGTTGCCTGGTGTGCCGTGGGAAAAATTGAAAAATTACTTTATATATAGTCAATATAGGCACAGAGTTAAATTTTTTTTAACATTTTCTAATGGTGGTGTGCCTCGTGATTTTTTTCATGAAACAAGTGTGCCTTTGCCCAAAAAAGGTTGAAAAACACTGACCTAAGGGACGCAGGTCGCACCGTGGGTTAAACAACAGAGCTTAGGGCTTGCCGATCAGAAGGTCGGCGGTTCGAATCCAAGCGAAGGGGTGAGCTCCTGTTGTTTGGTCCCTGTTCCTGCCAACCACCGGTTCGAAAGCACATCAAAGTGCAAGTAGATAAACAGGTAGAACTTCCTGACAGTGAGAGCTGTTCGGCAGTGGAATTTGCTGCCAAGGAGTGTGGTGGAGTCTCCTTCTTTGGAGGTCTTTAAGCAGAGGCTTGACAGCCATCTGTCAGGAATGCTTTGATGGTGTTTCCTGCTTGGCAGGGGGTTGGACTGGATGGCCCTTGTGGTCTCTTCCAACTCTATGATTCTATGATTCTAGGTACCGCTCCGGCGGGAAGGTAAACAGCGTTTCTGTGCACTACCCTGGTTCGCCAGAAGTGGCTTGGTCATGCTGGCCATATGACCCAGAAGCTGTACGCCGGCTCCCTCAGCCAGTAACGCGAGATGAGCGCCGCAACCTCAGAGTCGTCCATGACTGGACCTAACGGTCAGGGGTGCCTTTTACCTTTACCTAGGACTGTCACCTAAACAGAAGAAAAAAGCCCAAACTGCCCTTTTGCTTTGTTTCTGGACAGTTGCCAGAAAATCATTTCAGGACTATTCTACTCCCCCTTTAGCCTTTTTTCAAATGTTCCACCACAAGCCCTGTTCAAACAGCACTTTTTAAAAGAGCTGGCAATTCTACTCACATGTGTTCCAGCATGCCAGCATGCTTTGGGGCTAAACCTGTCAAGGAAGCACGACATACATGCACATCTCATATTCATACCCGTTTTTCTCGTACTGCCCCACTCCCCATGTTTTGGATGTTTTCCCACATCCCCTGCCTTGCCGTATATACTCTCTCCATTTTGCTGGTGGTATTACTTCCATTGTCAAAATTCAGCATGAAAACAAGATAATATAAAACAGGGGGCGAGTTTTTGAATCTGTTTCATTTATGAACTACTAGACTGAAATTTGCTTCCTTCCCGCTGGGAGAGGGCCATTTTGTCCCCTGCTTTCTGAATTACCTGACCTTGGTAATATTTACACCAGTTTTGTAAGGTAGGCCGGTGTTGTTGTCTTTCTCATATTGGAGATGGGAGCTGAGAGTGAGAGGCAAGGGTGTGAAAATCCAGCTACCCTCATTGCCAGCAATTTAAAAATTGGGTCTGGCGAGTGTCAGCTGGGCTGCTGAGGACAGCAAGAAACCTGTTTCTGTTGCCCCAATCAGGGGCGTAGCAAGGAGGGCGTAGGGGGCAGTGTGCCCCATGTTCCATAATGGAGGGGGTGACAAATTATCAAGGAACAATTACTGCCCTACTAGGGCAGGTTCATAAAAAACTTTTTTTAAAATGCCTGCTCCAAAGGTCTTATCTTACTATACTAGGGATTATATAGCTATATATGAAATTTCATGCATATCGGTTAATATCTTGACCCTCCTCCACCAAAATAGCTGTTTACTTGGCTGTTTTCCTATGTCGTGAAGGCTGAAATTTCAGTTCAGTGGAGCACTTACTGTTCCCAACCCTAACCCTGTGGAAAGCCATCTAATTAGACTTTAATTTGATTTTGAGATGTTTTTAGGAGGTAATTTAATTATTGTTTGATTTTATACCAATGTTATGTATCTGATGTTAGCCACCCTGAGCCCGACTTTGGCCGGGGAGGGCGGGATATAAATAAAAGTTTTTTATTATTATTACTTGTTATTATTCCTTTGTAAGAAAATATGAAATAACGTAAAACCATTTTTGCAGGGGGGGAATCAATGGGGGGGTGACAAGAAATTTTCCGCACCGGGTACCACCTGACCTTCCTACACCTCTGGGGGGGTTGACAATTATTATTATTTTTTGCCCCCGGGTACCAATTTACTTTGCTACGCCCCTGCCTCCAATACAAGCTGCAATGTGTGGGACCTGGCTGGGATCTCCTTGTAATAATAGCAACATGCATAGTGCTTCTCTCTCACCCCAGAGTAATTACAAACATCAACCACTAATTGGAGGAAGGGCTCCCAAGTCAGACTTAGCTGTGGAATGCACTTCTGTCAGCACTCAACACCTGAGTTTGCAAATAGCAGGACTGATGATAGATAAAACGATTAGTTAGATATCTTCTCCATTAGCAATGCAGATTGAGGAGTTCTAAAATTTCCCAAACAGTGTGTGCATAAGGCAATATTTCACCTAGCTGACGGCAAGCCGTTCTGAAATGTGCTAGCCTGCCTGACCGTTGGCATACCTTAACCTGTTCTATGAGTGCCCGAGGCCCACACCTGAAGCAGGTAGCATCCGGTGAAGTCAGATCAGAGGCAGGTTAAGCAAATCAAGTCCAGTCAACATTTGCAAAATCAAACCATAGCAGGCAAGGTACAGTCAGAGGTTGTCTTGCACAGAAGGTAGAGAAAAACGATAGCCTTGTTTAGCTGGCGGAAGTTGTTGCCCCAGCAAGGAGCTGAAGCTTTATGTAGCTCCTGTATGCCTGCCTAGAAGAGCTGCCAGGGTTGTTACCTGACCCTCATTTTGCAGTCTTTGACCTCTACAAGGCTGGTAGATCAGGGGTGTCAAGTTCTTCGGTAAGGCTGTGTCATCTGGTTGTGAGAGTCCCAAATGGCATAAGGATGGTTCTCCTCACTTTAGAAGAAGCCTGAGCTTCGTGCTCATCAGAGTCCTCTGCCGCACATTGCAGGTCCCAGGGTGATGCCATTTCCCAACTGCAGAGCACAAGCATGTTGAGGCACAACATACAGTGGTACCTCGACTTACGAATTTAATCCGTTCCGAATGCACATTCGTAGGTCGAAAAATTCATAAGTCGAAAAAAGCGATTTCCCCATAGGAATGCATTGGAAACGAAAAATTCGGAAAAATTCGTAAGTCGAGTAAACCGCATCTAAAATTCGTAAGTCAAGTAAACCCCATCTAAAACCGCCAACGGATGTCCTTCGGATGTCGAAAAATTCGTAGGCATGCGGGCACTTTTTTCATTCGTAAGTCGAAAAATTCATATGTCGAGTAATTCGTAAGTCGAGGTACCACTGTACATAACTTTGTTTTTTAGAAATATGCTTGTCATTTTGTATCACTTCATGACAGTGTGAACTTGCTCATTGAGTCACATCTTGAAAACTCTGTGTGTGTGTGTGTGTGTGTGTGTGTGTGTGTGTGTGTAATGTGTTGCCATGAAGTTTTCTACATCAAATATTGAGAATCTAGTATTAGGTAGTTATTGGGAAAGCAGAAAAGCCATGGGTTCAAGTAGGGGCTGCCTGGCTTGAACTTTATCCATCAGGAACAGAACATTTCCTGCCCTTAGTAAAGCAGATTGCCAAATGCAGTTGGTTTTGTCGCTACTGTCATACCCTGAAGTTAATGCCATTCTGAATTTCACCTTTTAAAAATGTAAAACAAACTTGTTTCCTTGCACAAACAAGTAACTTGTTCTTTGTTTAGTTTTCTCCTATCTGATCAAGCTCGTTTGTGGTGAACAAAACATTAAGGAATGATGCCCAGCGGAAGAAAAACAAATCTTTTCCTAATAAAGATGCACGTTTTGTTAAAAGTTTCCAGATGCCTGATCTGTTGCTAATTTGGTCGTTGTTGCTTGGGCACAAATGAAAGGTTATTAGGACGATTCCATTTTGCAGCCACATTGATGCTTTTAAGTTTAAGAGGTTGTTCCATTAGCACCATTGAATTCTGTTGGATTGTATGTACCAATGTAAGTGATTTGTGCTGTGCAGACTTGTTTTTTTAACAGCAAAATTAATATAGAAAAGGGGATAATAATGTGGATAACACTCTATGTCTGAGATCCTAACCAGTCATAGGATCAGACTTGGGGTGAGGGTGTCTGTGCTAAGGGAGAGATATGCAGGTCTTCCCTGGATATATTTTTTAAAATTTAAATTATTTCTTATTCCCTCAAAATTCAGTTTAGGGGGAAATACCGGTAATTGGCAGCTTTGGTCCCCAGGTTTTGCAGCCATTGCACACTTAATGGAACTTCTTCAGTAACCTTGGACCTCATCCCCCAGGACACCTGGTGATGATGAGAGGCAGAGGGTGGCACACACAAAACAGCTTGCCTAATGGTCTCCATTCAGGTCCTCCATGAAGATGTGCAAACTGCCCTTCCCATCTGATATATATGTTGCTGGTCTCTCAAATGCCTCAGATTCCTCCTGCCCCCAAAGAGAATTTTCTACATCCGCCATGAACATTTGTATTTTGGTGAAAATTGGTGTAAATGCTAGTAGGGCCCCAATTCTTATGTTGCGGTAAAGAGGAACAAAACCTCAGCGCTCCCAAAGGCATTTGAAGTCCTATTCTGATCAGGTCTCCTTGATTCGAATCTGAGCCAACTGTATCTGTTGCCCTTGATCCTTGCTGTTACTCGTTTTTAATAATATTTTATAGTTCATCTGTTTTTAAGGCACGTTAATAGTTGCATGTTGTATAGGAAATAGAAGAGTTTGGATTTGATATCCCGCTTTACCGCTACCCAAAGGAGTCTCAAAGCAGCTAACATTCTCTTTTCCCTTCCTCCCCTACAACAAACACTCTGTGAGGTGAGTGGGGCTGAGAGACTTCAGAGAAGTGTGACTAGCCCAAGGTCACCCAGCAGCTGCATGTGGAGGAGCGGAGACACGAACCCGGTTCACCAGATTACGAGTCTACCACTCTTAACCACTACACCACACTGGCTCCCCTTAATATAAGGAGTGTTAGCATGTCATCTAAACTGACAATTATATCATGCTGTAGATCCTGTAGAAAGAAAAATATACTCAGAGGAGTTACATGGAAAGTATCATGTGTATGAGGGGCAGCCCAGGACACAAGGCCTCTGGAGAGAAGGAGAAGGCAGAGAATGTGGGAAGGGCTAAACATCCTCCTCTCGCTTGTCACTTTTAATCACTGTCAAGAACTTTTTTTGTGGCTGAGTCACATTCTCAGGGTTGGGTCTGTCAGCCAGAGTCCCACCGTCGTTACTTGCAGTGGTTCCAGGAGAAGGTATTGGAAGGCTGTATTGGGAGAATGTTGTTCCTCGCTGTGGGAATCATCCTCCCGGGTTTCTCAGGACTGTGGTATCATATCCTATATAACGGCTGGATCTAGACACATCAAAGAAGTATTTCAGTTAAAAGCATGGTAAACTTCGTAAAGGGAAATCAAGTTGGCGAAAGACGGGACTCCGCTGCGCCATATGGTGTCGCAGTGTTTTATAATGCATACAAAATGGTTTTTCTTTACTAATGTAGCTGAGTCCAACATCTGGCCAGTTGCAACCAGTTCAGTGGTTTGCTGGGTAAAATCAGTGAGTGCCATTATGTGTCGATAGAGCAGGAATAAGTGTGTGTCTCATGTAAGAGTATTGCGTGTTGGATAGGGAAGGAAGGATTTGGCAAGGCAGTGAATTATTCTCTAGGTACCGCTTCAACACTTTCCCCCTGTTAGGTTCCTCCAATACTTCTGAGGAAATTTCTGTAACCTGTTGTTGTTGTTGTTGTTGTTGTTTGTTGTTGTTGTTGTTGTTGTTCAGTCGTTCAGTCGTGTCCACTCTTCGTGACCCCATGGACCAGAGCACGCCAGGCACGCCTATCCTTCACTGCCTCTCACAGTTTGGCCAAACTCATGTTAGTAGCTTCGAGAACACTGTCCAACCATCTCATCCTCTGTCGTCCCCTTCTCCTTGTGCCCTCCATCTTTCCCAACATCAGGGTCTTTTCTAGGGAGTCTTCTCTTCTCATGAGGTGGCCAAAGTACTGGAGCCTCAACTTCAGGATCTGTCCTTCTAGTGAGCACTCAGGGCCGATTTCCTTGAGAATGGATAGGTTTGATCTTCTTGCAGTCCATGGGACTCTCAAGAGTCTCCTCCAGCACCATAATTCAAAAGCATCAATTCTTCGGCGATCAGCCTTCTTTATGGTCCAGCTCTCACTTCCGTACATTACTACTGGGAAAACCATAGCTTTAACTATACGGACCTTTGTCGGCAAGGTGATGTCTTTGCTTTTTAAGATGCTGTCTAGGTTTGTCATTGCTTTTCTCCCAAGAAGCAGGCGTCTTCTAATTTCGTGACTGCTGTCACCATCTGCAGTGATCATGGAACCCAAGAAAGTGAAATCTCTCACTGCCTCCATTTCTTCCCCTTCTATTTGCCAGGAGGTGATGGGACCAGTGGCCATGATCTTAGTTTTTTTGATGTTGAGCTTCAGACCATATTTTGCGCTCTCCTCTTTCACCCTCATTAAAAGGTTCTTTAATTCCTCCTCACTTTCTGCCATCAAGGTTGTATCATCAGCATATCTGAGGTTGTTGATATTTTTTCCGGCAATCTTAATTCCGGTTTGGGATTCATCCAGCCCAGCCTTTCGCATGATGAATTCTGCATATAAGTTAAATAAGCAGGGAGACAATATACAGCCTTGTCGTACTCCTATCCCAATTTATCTGTAACCTAGAGGCAGGCGAAAGGACCATTACTGTGGGTGCTGCTAAGAGACTTCAGCATAACATTGTAATTTGAGCAATACAAATTGCAAAGTAAATTTGCCAACTGGCTTATTTCCATTAGGCCCAAGTTGATTTTATTATAGCAAATAATGTTGGTTGAATGGGTAATTTTTGCAATAGTTTTGTGATAAAATACTTTCTGTCAAGAGATGTAAAAGCTTGGACAGGTGGAACCTGTTTAGCAAGGCATGTTGTGTGTTTTTTAATTTTAGCAGGAAAAGCATCATGAAGGCAGCGGAATAATTGTGATTTTATTTGACAGTTTGTGGAAGAGCAGATGTAGGCACATGGCATTAATCTTAAAGCTGTATGTTAGTAACTTTAATGACTATCCAGTTCAAATACTGCTATTGATCTGGAGTAATTAAAATGAAATTATAGACTTAAAAATTGCTCTGTCTCTTTGGTATCTGTTTATTGTCCCAGTAATTAACCTAGTAAAAATGCTCCTTTTATAAGTAAAATATATATGGAGGGTGATATTTTATTGATTTTGTGACACAGAAGAAAACCTCACAGAAACAAAATTGAACTTTTCAAATGAAGTTCAAAAGTTAATCTATTTTTATGGGCTTTGCAACGTACCAACCTAGCTTACTTAGCTTTGCTCGGTTGAACTGTTTAATTAATTTGAAATATATCCTCCTAGTTTCAGTCAACTTTAAGTAATTGTGTTTGGTTGGCTTGCTTGCTTAAATATAAGAAGTAGGTAAGTTAAAATGAATCAGTTGCGACTTCGTTAAACCGTCAATTAAAAAGAAAATTAAATGTTGTTACAATGGCGCATGATTTCTCATATAAAACCTCTGGAGTTCCAGTAGCCAGAGCAATGCTCAATAGCAGCCATTCTACAGTGAATATTCTAGCAATATGGGAAGTGGCAGGGCACATAAAGTTCCTGGGTCAATCCCTTGTATATTCTCTTTAAGACATCTGTATTCTTGGGATTTTAAAATTATTTTTAAAAATGGTGTAAAAAAAAAAAAACAACAGTCAGCAGTTCAATCATATATTGGACTCACTGAGTTCAGTGGAACTTTTTCCTGGGTAAGTCTGCATATTTAGGATTGTAGCTTAAAGTTTCTATATAGAAGGCTGTGTTATATCTACAAAGCTTGTGTTAAAATGGACAGCCCAAATCACAAAGAAGGAAACTTAAGTCGCCAGAGCTAGGAAGGGCCTTTTCCTGAGCTGCTGCCACATGGTATTAGCATCATTGGCCCAGATGAATCAGTGGCCTAACATTTTACAAGGCATCTTTATGCATTCAGTGCTTCTTAGACTTTCTGTACTAGTCATACATTCATATGCACACAGGCCTTGCATCCACACTCTCCCCCCCCCAAAAAAAAAGGTGGAGGGGGGGTAAGGAGAGGAAGAATCATAGCGGTTGAGTTTTGTCCTCATCCAGTTTTCTGATATGCAAGAAGTCCTGATTCATCATGACACATAAAAGATTTCCAGAGGGTGATAATGCAGGTCCCCTTAGTTTGTCTTCTGACCATAGTTGCGTGTTCAGACCCAGAAACCTCCCCCCTAAATAAATTCTAATTTTGAAAATTGAGGGGGGGGGAACCATAGGGAAGAAATGTCTACAGTAAAAATTCTCTGCTTTTTCAGTTATAGATAATGTGTCTTCATATAGTGGGTAAAATTTGGGATGAGCAGGAAATTTGGTTCAGTTTGCATTTTAATGTATGAATCTACCCAATTTGCACTTCAGAAAACAATATGGGAATGAGAGCACAGAAACGTGTACTTCTCCAAATATCGCAATGAATGAACACACATAATTTTTCACACGCACTTTAAAACATCACAAAAAATGGTGTGGGGATGTGAAGGACCGAATTTATGAGTGGGAAAACAAGAAACTAAGAAAAACCCAGATTAACAGATAAAATCTATCTGAAAGCAAGGAATGGGGGCATAGTAGCAACTAAGGCAGAAATCATTTTCACACTTATTAGGGACTAAGATCTACTGGAATCCATCAGTGATAGGGAAGTAAGTTTTATTCAGAGTACACCCACTGAAATTAAGAAACTTGATTAAGGTAGTTAAAGCTTAGTTGAATAACACCCAATGGGACTTCTGAATAAACTGTTTATGATTGCACTGTATTTCATCACACTGGTTCCAAATTGCGCTTAACATTTCACCTTATTTATTTACTTAGTATCATAACTGATGTTTTCACTGTTATGGCTTGTACTAGGATGAAAAGGAAAAACTGACCTGGAAGGACCGTACCCCTGGCTATCTAGTGAACTTTGCATCTATCTTATTTATGGTAATTTTGCATTTTTTTTCTTGCTTCTTTAACAGTGGCCTGTATTAAATTTGCCCTGACTGCATGGATCTTCAGACTGAATCAATATTCTCTAACATATGCATTACATTTGCTGTTTTCCATCAGTGTATCCTTCTTTTAGATGGACTAAGAATTGTAAAAGTTTAAAATGTCTGTTGTACCACCAAGTCCAGATTCAGTGCTTCGTGCAGGATTTGTTCACTTACCAGCTAAATTGCCAGATCATGGCTGCCCCTCCCAGAACATCTCAGGTCGTGGATGTTGGAGCACAGTGGTAACCATCTCCTGAGCTGCCACCCAGGCACTGATAATATTTGCTTGTTGCTTCCTGGGCTGTCTGGTTGTCTTATCTTGTCACCTTCTCCCAATGCATCACAAAAAGCATCACTGGGAAAGACCCTAACTGAGCTACCAGGCAGAGAGAGAGAGAGAGAGAGTCCAGGCCATGAACTCCAGCAGTTATTGCACATATATATGTGTTGTTTTACTCATGTCCTTTGCACTGGTGCCACAGGAGTTGCATTGCAGCACTTGAGCAGGTGCCAAGGAGGTGCCAGGCAGAGTGGCATGTGGCTGGTCTGTGTCAGTCAACTAGCCTGTTGCCTTCCAGTGCAGTATAGGTAAAGGTAAAGGGACCCCTGACCGTTAGGTCCAGCCGCGGACGACTCTGGGGTTGCGCCGCTCATCTCACTTTATTGGCCGAGGGAGCCGGCGTACAGCTTCTGGGTCATGTGGCCAGCATGACTAAGCCGCTTCTGGAGAACCAGAGCAGTGCACGGAAATGCCGTTTACCTTCCCGCCAGAGCGGTACCTATTTATCTACTTGCACTTTGATGTGCTTTCGAACTGCTAGGTTGGCAGGAGCTGGGACCGAGCAATGGGAGCTCACCCCGTCGCGGGATTCGAACCACCGACCTTCTGATCGGCAAGCCCTAGGCTCTGTGGTTTAGACCACAGCGCCACCCAGTGCAGTAGAGGATGATGTTCCCTTGCCAGTGTTGAAGTAAGAGTCAGCTTCTGATTGTGGAATGCCTTGGGGAGATTTACATATTCTTAAAATACTAATAGCAGTCATCCTTTACAGATCCAACAAGGAGAATAATAGTTCCTGAGCAAAGGCATAAACTGTCAATAATGGAGAGGCAGACTCACCAGAAGACTCTGCCATGTGGGTCACCCAGAGTCCTCGAAAGACAGCATGCCCACAACAGGATAAAGAGCCACATTTGTTCGTGTGATCTAGGGGGCACATTTAGATGCACAGGGAAAATTGAGGCTCGGTAGTTCTAGCCAGTACTGAATATCCTAAAATTAGTGGTTCTCCTATGCCCAGGCAGTTCAGAATTGAGAACAGCAAACTGGATGGTGCTGTGGTGGCATAAGCAGGAACAGCCCTGTACCAACACTATTTAATTCAAACCTAAAAGGTCAATGGAGAAAACCCATTGGCCAGCCATGTGCTGAGCATTTCCTTTCACAGAGGAAGCTGCTTAATACTTGGGCCTTTGGGCTCCCTAACGCCACTCAAGCTCATTAACTGCAGCAAGAAGATTTACTGTATGCGCAAAAAATGCACGAATGTATGCATTTCTATGAATACCTGTGTGTCTCTTTTCAGATTTCACTGACGTTTTCATTGGTCTTTGGTGTGATTGTGTACCGGATAACCACAGCGGCAGCCCTGTCGATGAGTCCCAATGAGTCAACCAAGTCTAATGTCCGAGTGACGGTGACAGCAACGGCTGTCATCATTAACCTTGTTGTGATACTTATCCTAGATGAGATTTATGGAATGGTTGCCAAATGGTTGACAGAAATGGGTAATGCTTTTTCACCCCTCGTATGTGCATCTGTCCCGCTTTTTGCCAATAACGTACAGTAACTGTTTTTGTTCCACAAAGTAGGACTCTTCTTTCATTCTACAATATTCAAACCTCCTTCAATCATTTAGAGCAGGAGTTTTGTACTGTACTACGTTTTGCAAAACGCTGAAATCCCCCAGAAGCTTATCAGGGATTCTGCAACAATAGTATCAGTCATGTGGCACAAGGGGTCAGTCCATCTGGCTTTCAACCAGAAGGTTTGTGGTTCAATTATTCAGTTATTGACTAAAGAAGAAGAAGAAGGGGCTATGGCCAGGGGCACAGTGAGCCGCTTTGCCCCCCAGCATGTGCACGCAGCATCCCAGGTGGACTGTGCACGCCATCTTGGGTGGGCGCGAGTGGCCGGCACCCCTTCCGACTATGCGGTGGCAGAGGGGCAAGTTTTAAGGCTGCAGCACGCTGCAGCCTTAAAACTTGCCGCGCTGCCACACGGTCATAAAGGGTGCCAGCCGCTCGCGCCCACCATCTTGGGTGGGCCGCAGCATTCTGCACCTTCCACAACAGCCTTAAGAGCAGCTCTGCATAGAGTGTATTGCAATAATCAAGCCATGAACCTGGACACTGAGGTCCAACTCTGAGGGCTTTCTGGGGGTTCCCTCACTGCGAGAAGTGAAGTTACAGGGAACCAGGCAGAGGGCCTTCTTGGTAGTGGCGCCCGCCCTGTGGAAACGCCCTCTCATCAGATGTCAAAAGAAATAAATAACTATAACTTTTAGAAGACACCTGAAGGCAGCCCTCTTTAGGGAAGTTTTTAATGTTTGATGTTTTAATGTATTTTAATATTTTGCTGGAAACTGCCCAGAGCGGCTGGGGAAATCCAATCAGATGAGCAGCATATAAATAAAAATTATTATTATTATTATTATTATTATTATTATTATTATTATCATCATCATCATCATCATCATCATCTGGAGAGGAAATATGAGTAGGACAGAAACAATATCAGTAGGACAAATATCAGTAGGACAAATATCAGTAGGACAGAAACAAAATGTGGGCGTTGGCTACCCATGCTTGACTCAGTACCGGAAAGCTGAGGATGAAACCCAAGTCAGAGAGAAAGTGTATTTTTTAACTCCCTTCCCTCTGTCTGAGGCTAGCGTGGAAGCTAAGAATCCTGTACTCCCAAACAGGTCTTGACATGGTCCTTCTTTCATATGTAAATATGACATTTTGCAAACTTATCAGCATCCCTTTATCAAAACAGTGTGCATAAAATCAAAACACAACAGGCAGAGATCAGAAAAACATGAACAGGGGCATAGCAAGGTAAATTGGTACCCGGGGGAGCAGCTTTCAGGTACTGAGTCAACCATGGGTAGCCAACGTCCACATTTTGTTTCTGTCCTACTGATGCTTACTTCATATTTCCTCTCCAGATGATAATAGTATCAGCATCCCTTTTGATCACAGAATATGCCTTATCGGTTTATTGTCACATAAATTATCAGTTGTTTGCATACATCTGTCTTTCTGCTTTCTTCACGACAGAGATACCAAAAACAGAAAAAACCTTCGAGGAGCATTTAATTATGAAAGCTTTCCTTCTGAAATTTGTGAACTCCTATGCACCAATTTTTTACGTGGCATTTTTCAAAGGAAGGTGGGTTGTATATGATTCTTTAGCATAAAGTAGGTACAGGTGAAACTCGAAAAATTAGAATATCGTGGAAAGGTTCATTTCTTTCAGTAATTCAACTTAAAAGGTGAAACTAATATATGAGATAGACTCATGACATGCAAAGCGAGATATGTCAAGCCTTTATTTGTTATAATTGTGATGATTATGGTGTACAGCTGATGAGAACCCCAAATTAACAATCTCAACTTTGGGGTTTTCATCAGCTGAATGCCATCAGCTGGGAAGGGGTGAATCCAAAGCTGCCTTGGTCCCCTGACACACACCCAAATGGGGGAAGATTTAGACATGCTCAGGAGTCTATCAGCATCTCTCCTCTCCCCTCACTAGCTTCCAGTGGGAAGCAGGGGAATGGGTGGGGGTCACTCCTCCACCCACACTTCTGCCCTGCTGGCTCAGGCCTACCAGGATGTTGGATATGGTGGGTTAGCTGTCTGGGTTTTTGCACACCCAATCCTAAGTATTGCAGCCTTAAGGTAAAGGTAAAGGTAACCCTGACCATTAGGTCCAGTCATGTCCAACTCTGGGGTTGCGGCGCTCATCTCGCGTTACTGGCCGAGAGAGCCGGCGTACAGCTTCCAGGTCATGTGGCCAGCATGACTAAGCCACTTCTGCAGCGCACGGAAACGCTGTTTACCTTCCCGCTGGAGCGGTACCTATTTATCTACTTGCACTTTGATGTGTTTTCGAACTGCTAGGTGGGCAGGAGCTGGGACCGAGCAACGGGAGCTCACCCCGTTGCGGAGATTTGAACTGCCAACCTTCTGATCAGCAAGCCCTAGGCTCTGTGGTTTAACACACAACAACACCCGCTGAAATATATAACCTTAGTTAGTTAGAAAATATAATGGTCCTATGTTTGTTTTAAAATAGTATTCATCATTTGGCTGCACAAATTAAGCTATTTTAATGAATTCTTCTGATACTGATTTAATCCATATGTGTGTGCATGTTCTCAGGTTTGTAGGCCGACCTGGACATTATGTGTATGTATTTGCTGGTTACCGAATGGAAGAGGTAAGTATCCAATTTTAAATCTTACTTTGAAATAGAGAAGGGAGAGGGATTCAGGTTGCTTAGCATTTTAAGGTGAATCTAACTGAATTCACGCATCCAAAATAATATGGGACCCAAAACACAGCTATCCTTCAAAATGCTCTTCTCTGAGTTTTGCTGTGTAGTTCACTAACCAAGAAACACACACAGAAGTATGTATTAGGAGAAAGTGTGCATAAAAATGTATATATATATGTGTTCTATTACAAATAATTGCTTGTACAATATGCTACATTAGGTAAAATTGCATACAAAATGTGCAGCAGGAGAAACATAGAATAAAAGGCTGCTGAATTTTCATTAAATACACCCACACACAACTCAAAATAGTATACAAACGGGACGAACTGAATTTAAGATGGGGGAAAAATGAGTAAAAGGGAGAAACTGGACAGATTCCTGCATCGCCAAAATAGATATTTCATAAACCTGCTGTGCTGCTTGAAAGTATGCAGTAGTCTAATTCTGATTATCAGCAAGCAAAAACATATAAGGGTGTCATTATTATCAGCTGGGTTTCATAAAGCTGCCGTTTTCCTGAAGCTCAGATTGATGCTAGGCAAATATGTGGGAATGCCCAGTTGCTTGCATGCACTGTGGCAGTGACAAGCAATAGTACAGCGGGTGTTGCCCCTGAATTACCCACTCTCCGGAAAACTCTACTTAGTGGCGTGGTGTCTCCCCCTTGCCCTTTCTCTTGCCCTTTAGTGTGCTCCTGGAGGCTGCTTGATGGAGCTTTGCATTCAGCTGAGCATCATCATGCTGGGAAAACAGCTGATCCAAAACAACATCTTTGAAATTGGAGTTCCGTATGTATTTCATTCACATTCATACTCTTGTTTCTGTAAGGTATCAGGCCACGGCTTTTGGTTTGCCAAAGCCTACTGAAATATTATCATGGTTTGCATACATTATTATTACTACAGGTAGGTAGCCGTGTTGGTCTGCCATAGTCAAAAAAAAAAATCAAAAAAAAAATCATTCCAGTAGCACCTTAGAGACCAACTAACATTGTGTAT
This sequence comes from Lacerta viridis, assembly GCA_900245905.1. NCBI lineage: Eukaryota > Metazoa > Chordata > Lepidosauria > Squamata > Lacertidae > Lacerta > Lacerta viridis. The sequence continues at coordinate 79,089 of OFHU01003095.1, forward strand.
GCCATCAAATGCCAACAGTGCCCTTCAGCTCTCTATATTGGACAAACAGGCCAAACCCTATGCCAAAGGATAAATGGACATAAATCTGATATCAGGAATCACAAGACAGAGAAACCAGTAGGAGAACACTTCAGTCTCCCAGGACATTCTATACAAGATCTCAAAGTAGCTGTCTTACTACAAAGGAATTTCAGAAATAGACTGGAAAGAGAAGTTGCTGAATTGCAACTCATTACCAAACTTAAAACCATGGAGAGACCTGGTCTGAACAAAGACATTGGATTCTTATCTCATTATACATGACAAAGCTATCTTTAGCCATCTCACCCCTTGCTTTTTCCTGTAAGACCAATTGCAGTCGTTAACAGTCGTCAACAGGTTTTCCACACCTATCAGCCAATCACCCATTCCCACCACCCTTCTGAGTAATACCCCTCCCCACTCTCTCACTATATATAAGGGTCTGGTGACTTCTGTTTCAGTGTATCTGAAGAAGTGTGCATGCACACGAAAGCTCATACCAAGAACAAACTTAGTTGGTCTCTAAGGTGCTCCTGGAAGGAATTTTTTAAATTATTTTTTATACATTTTTATTGTTGTTGTTTAAACTTATTAGTTGCTTGTCACCCAAAGGTCTCACAACAAAGAAAAATATACAATACACGATACTATATAGGGGGGAAGCGGGGTGGGGGGTGGAGAGAATCATATAATACATTAGTATTTTATATAATATAAGATCCACGGGGGGGTAGGGACCAGCTGTAGTGATCAAAATTAGCAATACCCAAATAAACGAACAAACAAATGGATGGGTGAATTCAACGGAGGTCAAACTTAATTAGCATAAGAGAAAGGGTGCTGTGGTTTCCCCCTCTAACAAATTAGTTCCTGATGAGTCAATTGATTAACATAAATTACTTGGAAAACATTTAAAAACGAGAATGATATTGCAAATTTTAGGAACACGTGTGTGGGGAAAAAAAGGTGTTTGATACAGTACTGGGAGCAGCCTTCATTGTCATAAACAAGCTTGCCTCTCAGTGCTATCTGTAGCAGGAATTTGCGGCAAGTATTTCGGAATGCTTTGGCAAAGACGTCTGAGCAAATGCGAGGGAAGTCAAGAGAGTTTCCGTAAGACAGTGAAATCTCTTAGTAGCACGGGTAGCACATCCCATTTTGCTGTTTGAGGCGAAACGGGCAGTGCCGCTGGCCCCTCCTGCCGCGGCAGTGATCACAGCCGATTTTGGGCTAGGTCACACTAATTTTGGGTGAAATCTTGCCCCAAATCGGGTGAGATCTTGCACGCCCCACAACATCTCTTTCTCACAGTTTTCGTTGAGATCTCGCTCAAAATGGGTCTGATAAAAACGGCCTCTGTATACCTGAAGGAGCGTCTCCACCGCCATCGTTCAGCCCGGACACTGAGGTCCAGCTCCAAGGAGGGCCTTCTGGCGGTTCCCTCGCTGCGAGATGTGAGGTTACAGGGAACCAGGCAGAGGGATTTCTTGGTGGTGGCGCCCGCCCTGTGGAACGCCCTCCCGTCAGATGTCAAGGAAAGAAACAACTATCTGACTTTTAGAAGACATCTGAAGGCAGCCCTGTTTAGGGAAGTTTTCAGTGTTTGATGTTTTATTCAATCTGTTGGGAGCCGCCCAGAGTGGCTGGGGAAACCCAGCTGGATGGGCGGGGTATAAATGATAAATGATGATGATGATGATGATGATGATGATGATGATGATGATGATCTTGCCCAAAGTTGGCCCTGGTCAAGGTGGCTCTTCACCACTGGGGGAGGTGGCAGGGCAGGCAAATAACAGTAAATTGGCCAGAAGAACATGTTGCTACTATCTAGCAGTACCTTTTTTCCTTTATGAGTGAAACAAGGTACCACTCGTTAGAAGTTGGCTGGGGCATCAGGAGCCAGCTAAAAAGGCCATATTTAGCTCAGACCACCAGTTGACCGTCACTGGACAAGGACAAGGTATTAACCTTTTAGGAATTTACTGTAACTCAAAGGCGCTCAATATCTTTATGTAATGTTATTTCTGGCTGCAAGTATGCCAGTTAGCTCTTTGGTTGGAAGGGCTAAAACCTCAGCACCTCCATCCCAAAGAGCTGATCAGTAAGACGGTATATCTACAAACTATTCTCCCCCACTTATTGTGGTGTGCGCCACCCAACCAAGAACCCCAAACAACACCCCAGCCCAAGAGTCTGTCCAGCAGTCTCGGCTTTTGTAGCTGGAGTCAGTCCAGCCCCCACCCTCCTAGGCCAGGTGGAAAAAGGCCTGCAAGGCAGGGAGCAGATCTTCCAGGATACACAGCCAAGAATGTACTCACGGGGGCTATTTGTTAATCATATTTTAAGTCTGCACAGTGATGATCTGTACTGGCTCTCGTTATAGTTACTTTAGGCAGCCTACCAGAGGGAGATAAGAATGAAACAGAACGTTAGTGGAACCAGTAATGGCCAGAAAAGCAAAAAAAATGAAAAGTGAACCTCAGACTGGTAATGGCAAATGCATTATACTGGATGGAAGTAGTCAGTGCTCTTTTTGGGAGGGGGGACAAATATACTTTCCTCAGATGTGATCCCAGATGTGATCTGAGAGCAACCTGAGGACTAAAACTGGCAAAGCACCTTGTAGCAACAGGGGAAGGGGGATTGAATCATCAACCTCAATGAAGACATATTTGTCAAAGCACATTGAGCATTTTTCTTCACTGTATTCAATTCTCCATATGGCACCAGTTTGAGGTCCAATTCTCTTTTTTCCATTCTTAACAAAACTAAGAATATGGGGGCTGCAATCCACAGACATTATTATTATTATTATTATTATTATTATTATTTGCAAAGTTAACAAGGAAAGGGGGGAAAGGAAAACAACAACAACAACAACAACAAAATAATAATAATAATAGAAGACCACCATCAGGCACACTTATCTGAGAGTAAGAAATGGATCTTGCTTCTGAGTAGACATCCATAGGATTGCACAATAGCCCGTTTTGGGGGCCCAATCTGGCCCTCCGGTCGGTTTAATCCGGCCCCTGTGGCAGTTTATTTTGTGGGGTGAAATCCTAACGAAACCTCTACAACTTCAATCCATGGCCCTTCACTTCATCAAATCTGGCCCTCTTTGAAAAAAGTTTGGACCCCACTGGCATTGCACTGTAAGTCCAGCTCTCTACCCTCAAAAGTTTTCAATTGATGGGGGTTGTTTTTTTTTATTACAAATACCTGCCATTACTTCCCCACTTTGTTTAGGTGTAAAAGAAAACTTTTTTGTTTGAACAGGTAGCTAATAAATAGACCTATCACTCCACCATAATCTCTTTTGCATAGCATGCATACTTCAGGTTCAGGGGATTTATTGCAGACTGCAGGGAGGAAGGTTTAGCATGGCCCTTTGTTAAGATCCTGGCAGCAGAGGATTAACCTGGATTTTTACTCATAGGCATGGTGCATGCGAAACATTCTTTGAGCATCTTTTCTTTTTCATGTGTGTCCTTAAGCTGGTATCTCTGGTGTCGTTCCTGGGGAATACTTGATTATTATACTCCAAAGTTTATTTTCCAGGACGATGCTTTACGTGTTTATTTAAGTAAGTTCAGGCAGTGGGGAAGAGAGAGCTCTTATCTCACATCCCTGGTGAACTGCCAGAAAGCTCCTTGGTTTGTTGTCATCTCGGCCTCAAGATGGTTGTGAGGATGAAATGGGAGGACGCCAGTGAGCCCTGAGCTTCTTCCACACACACACATTTATGTTTGCTACATAAAACAAAAAATAATAATAATGGTTTTCTTTTAAGCTGCTTCCCTGGGCAACTAGTAAGGCTGTTAAAAGTTCTGTTTGACATCCCCAACCTGTTTTGATTAAATTTATTGCCTACATTTATTATTATTTTTTAATTCCCCAGTAAATTAAAAAAACTGTTCCGGAAGCTAAAGGATGAGAGGCCTGAGACAAAGGCTAATGAATCTGATCCTTCCAAGCCACCTCAGCAATGGGAACTGGACCACGCCTTGGAACCTTTCACTGGGCTGACCCCAGAATACATGGAAATGAGTAAGGCTTTTGAAATATCTCTTTTCAGTAGTTAGTATCAAAACAGTCTTCTTCTTTTTTCTAAATAGCTGTTTATACAACTTTTATAAAGCATGCAGAATTTACTCCTGTTCTTTAAAAACATTTTTTTTAAAAAACCTACTAGGAATAATTAGAAATGAGTCAATAAGTAATTGCAATACAGGTGAAACTCGAAAAATCAGAATATCGTGGAAAGGTTCATTTCTTTCAGTAATTCAACTTAAAAGGTGAAACTAATATATGAGATAGACTCATGACATGCAAAGCGAGATATGTCAAGCCTTTATTTGTTATAATTGTGATGATTATGGCATACAGCTGATGAGAACCCCAAATTAACAATTTCAACTTTGGGGTTTTCATCAGCTGCACGCCATAATCATCACAATTATAACAAGCAAAGGCTTGACATATCTCGCTTTGCATGTCATGAGTCTATCTCATATATTAAACTCCAGTAGCTAATGAAAACAATTGCTTACATAAATGGACTTTTCCACGATATTCTAATTTTTCGAGTTTCACCTGTATATATATATATATATATATATATATATATATATATATACACACACACACACACACACACATACACACACACACACACACACACACACACATATATATATATATATATATATATATATATATATATATATATACACACACACACACACACACACACACACACATACCCATACAGCATTGCATAAAACAATCAGAATAAACTAACCTAATTTAACAGCTTGAAATTAAACAGGAGAGAGAATAACGCCGAACGGTAGTATATGCAAATGAAGAGGCACAATTGCAAAAAAGGCCTTGCACAGAGACCCACTCTAACCACACATTCGGAGTCCTGGGGCTTGGGGAGATGGGTGCCGGGTGAGTCTCCCTTAACCAACAGATGAGGAGCCAGACACACTCAGGAAAACCCTTTACTTGTGCTTGGGGCAGAGTTTGGCTTGCCTATAGCATACAGGTTAGGAAGATGTGGCAAGGCTATCCCTGCCTCAACCTATGCTTGCACAGCTATTCAGGTTCTTGCTGCAATTTATTGTTAAATAAAAGTCCTCAACCCAATATCAGTGGCCTGCCTCTTCTGGCTTCAGGTACAATTTAAATATTTTTATTCCAATTACATATATATATATATTCCAGCAGGTGAATCTGATTATCTTTAATATTAATGGCAAACCATCTTTGTAATTTTACCATGCAGCACAATATGCTGAGTCCTGGCTATGAGATTCAAGAAAGATGGAAAGCTAGAGTAAAATTAAACCTCCTTCTCCCTGTGGTGCACAGTACGTATCACTAAATTCAGCTGTCAGATTCGCTGCTGATTGACACAGACCACCCACATGGAGCGGAAGTTCTTTGAGATGCTCAGCACTGAAGCTGTCAGTTGAGATTGTTCTGAAAGGGCATCAGGCAGAAATGAAGATGAAAGGAGCACTTCTGTCGGGATTCGGTGCTGGTGCTCCTCGCGCGTGAGCGTGGATGACCCACGCACGAGGTACCAGTTTGCAGGGGAAAAGGCGGCTAGCGTTCCACGTCGGGATTCGGTGCTGGTGCTCCTCGCGCGTGAGCGTGGATGACCCACGCACGAGGTACCAGTTTGCAGGGGAAAAGGCGGCTAGCGTTCCACGTGCTTAAGAGCACGGGCGCCAGCCCAGTCTCACTGTCTGAAGGTTGAGTAGGACGGAATATGACTCCTGAAGGTACCTGAGTAAAAGATTGCCTCGGAACTAGATATATGCCTCGAAACTAAAGAATTGCCTTCCCATGAGTAAAGACTGATTGTGACCTCCTGTACTATTGCCTTCTATTAAAGGAAATTAAACCAAAGATGTTACACAAGCAGAAAAGGAAATTTTCTTAAGACCTTTTACTGTTTCCCCCCAAATAAACGACAAACACACCGTAATTCTTTTAGTGGCTTTGGCAAAACCTGCGTAGGCTCGTTCTCTGGCCCTAAGCTAAGTTTCCCTAAGCTCTCAGTCCCTGCGCGCCAATTCTTCCGCAAGAACTAAACTAAATAAAGCTAAACCGATAATCTTCCGCAAGCCTAAGCCTAAACTAAAGAAAAACCCATCCGGCCCATCCAGCCCGCTCCAAAAAACCCTTCTAACTGAACTTAACTAAACGTAACAAATCCCCAAAAGAACTCACCCAAGCAGGGAGCCTCAGCCTTTTATTTCCAAGAGGTGTGACATCACCAATAATAATTCAACCAATAAAACCACTGTTGCTGCCCTCCAAAAAGGCGGGAAGCAGAATAACTGTTCATAAATAACTTTAAACATAACTGGAACTACAAGTGAAAGGCGGAGCGATCCAAGAGGCAAGAAGCCTCTTCATATTTACTTTCACTTTTGCTTTTAGGTGTAAGAATACGAAAAGTAGTTCCCAATAAACCATTAAAATAACCAAATAACCATGGATCCTAACGGATCCACGAAGTGTATTCCGACATATCAACTTTCTTTTTTGTTTTAAATTATTTTGCTTTTGTTTTTGGCTTAATAAAAGAAGAGGGTTAGAGATATCATAAACATCATATTTCGCATAGCAATTATTTAGCATAAAAATAACAAACCACTGGCCAAACATAAGAAGCGATCGATTCGATACACATGGAATATAGATGAGCATAAATATAATCTCTTATGTAGCGTAAAATAACAACCTACTAGTCAAACATAAGAAAGGACCCGATCCGGGACCAAAAGCAAAAATAATGGTTTGACAGGCAAAAAACTGGAGATGGGACTCCACTGCCTACCCTGGACCCCTCCCCCATTTTAAAAAATTTGTTTTTTGTTTTTTGTTTTGTTTGGAGAGGCAAAACAGTCCTTCCACCGAAAGCAGGAAGCAGAGTGGAAAGAGAAGCCAGAAACCTGGTCTGCCAAAAAGCCAAAAGCAGGTCTGCTGCCAAAAGGGCAGTATAAAAGGGACAAAACAAAAGGGGTACCAAAAGGGCAGGACCAAACTTTCAGCAAAGGAAAGCATACTTGACCATAGTATTTGGTATTTAAAGCACAATGTAGTCTGCAACTTTTGCAAGCACAACGTAGGAAAGTTAAAGCATTTAAATAAGATGGACATAGACATAAGCATTTAAATAAGATGGACATAGACATACCATAAGCAAATTACACAAAAGACCTTTGACAATGAGCAGAATCATAAAACCATGAGTAAAGTCTGATGACCAGAGCAGTAAGCAACATTGTAATCATAACGGTAACACTTAGCACCACTTGGGGTAGTAAATCATTTTCACATACCATAAGCAAAATACAATTGACATTAGACCATAAGCATGATAAAACCATACATCTTCTACAACAAGGCAAATAGTAAGAGAAAGCATGATGACTGTGCTTAAAATGCAAAATCATTACTAAATAAAGTCTTGTACAAACATCTCCATATCATAAGCGAACAAGCTAGAAGGGAAAACACATGTAACATTGACTTTTCAATACACACAATACAATTTTACATGCACAAATCAAAGTACAGGACAACTTTAGAACTGCAAAAAGCTGCTGGAGATGAAGTTGGAGATGCTGATGAGTTGTCAGGCGATATCTGCACCTCGGCTACACATGGACCATCTAGAGGAAAGGTTCTTTAGCACAGGAAAAGTTCTTAAAGCACAGGAAAAGTTCATGAAGTTGAGAGTTCTGAATAAAGTTCAGCAACACAAGGGATACAGGAACACCTGTGGAGGAAAGAAGGTTAAGCAAGCAAATCCTAGGGATCTGCTGGAATGTCCCCACTGAGGTTGGCTCCCTCCCAAGTGAGCGTAGGTGGAATCTTCTTTTCCACCAGGTGGAGAATCAAAGAGAACAGACGAAGGCTTCGTGAAGCAGGTTTAGGCAGCCAGCAACCAAGGGCTGCCCAGAGGCAAACAAGAGCTAGGCAGTAGGAGAACAAACAACACTGCCCAGAACTGAACTGGTGCTTTCAAACGAGCACTCTTGGAGAAGTCTTGTTGAAGAGCAGAAGTTGAATACACAAATGAAGGCGGGCAGTTGGAAACCGTAGTTCTCCATAGCTGGGCCAAATTTTAGAAACTTCCTCTTAAGGAACAGAAACAAGTCCTTTCCTTTGAGAAACTGGTGTGTTCAGACAATAGGTTGAACAGTCTCAGCATAGAGGATAATAAAGAAACAGGAAGCTAGCCAAAGAACAAAAAGTTCCGCCGGGAGTTATAGTTTCTTAATCAAACACCTCCGAAGTCAGCACAGAACATAACAAGGAACGTTTCATGGCTGGCGATTGGATTATTGAATAAAAGAAAAGTGAATAAATATGAGCAATACAGAAAAGAACAATGCACTTTTGTAACAGTGCTTGCCATGGGCTTGTAGAGAGGATGAGCTCTTTAATTAGGGCCTCTGCTGCAGCGAGCTTTTCTGGCGTCAGTGCCTATTGGTCGACCCAGACAGGGGGTCCTTCCTTCCATGGGAGTGGAAGAGCATGAATTGGCACTGATGCAAAGGCCCACATCAAAATTGCGTGTGGATAACAGTTTTTGCTTTAGACAACAAGTCTCTACCCCATAGGGTGATGGGCACATCCATAACAAGTGGACGAAGCTGTACTTTGGATCCTGAGACTGACTGAAAGGTAACTGGATGTACGCTCTGGTGAGCGGGTTCGAAACCTCCCACTCCAAAGACTTCTTGAGTGATAGTTGTTGCCCATTGGTCAGGCCAATCCTTTTTGGCGATAACCGTAACATCTGCGCCTGTATCAAGGAGACCTTTGACCTTGCGTCCTCCCATCTCTATGACAAGGTGAGGGCGTTCTTCTGTAATCTTGATTAGTGCCATTGCTGCCTGAGGAGGCAAAGAGTCCACAGGAGTTGTAGGTGTGGATGTAAACAAATAGAGTCTGGCGATCTCCAAACCTTTCGCTAGGACACATGGAACTGTTGAAAATCCTGGAATGAGTAGTTGTGATGAATCCGTGATACGAACCAATCCTGCAGTTAGTTTGACTGTAGCAGGAAGGCGATCCATCCTAGGCAGGATGAGACAAATTGAAGTGTCTGGAAATGGACCACGAATGGATGTTGGCAATTGCTGAGCAAACCATGGATTTGAAAAGTAACAGTCCTCTGTTAAGAAAAGTGGAATGCCTGGAACAGAAGCTTCTTCTTGTTCTCTGGCAGTCTCTGAAGACATCTTTCTGGCAACGGATTTTGGGCACTGTTGAAGTTGGCAGCTTCCAAGCTGCTCTGCGTTGAGTTGGCAGATCTGAGGTTCTTCTATGGAAGAAGGCTGTAGATGATGCTGAGGCTGGCAGCTTTCAGGTGGCCTTGCGTTGAGTTGGCGAACTTTAAGCTCTTCTGCTACTGATGGTGGTTGGCATTGCTGAAGCTGCTGGCACTCAGGCACTCGTGCATTAAGTTGGCAAACTGGAGCTTCTTCTTTTGAAGTAGGCTGTTGAAGCTGTTGCTCTTGGCAAATTTCTAGTTGCTGTAAGTTGAGCTTGCATGCTGGAGGTTGTACAAAGGTGTGGACATTGTTAGCTGGAGTGATGCTTGAATTCCTATGAAGAGGAGTTGGCTCACTCACTTGCATTTTCTGAACACATGGAAAGTGATCATCAGCTGGATAGCAACTTGCACAACGCTGTTTCACCAAGGGCAAATGTCCTTCAATGGTAGGCTGACCTTGGTTTAAAGGCAAATAAAGTTCAGGTGTTGCAAGGTTGCTTTCAGTAGGATGCTTCTGTAGAGTAGAAGGCATTTCTGCAATTAGAGTCTTGACTGTAGTTGCTTGCTGTGACACAGGAGTTGCATTAATAGGAATTGAAGAGTTGACAGCATGAGGTGAACTGGTAGATGTGCTGTCCTGCTGGAAACCTTTGCACAGGTGTAGCAGATGATGAAACTTCTGATACTTGAACTTCTTTTTGGGTAGCATCTTTTCTCTGGATACCTGGAGAGTAGACATCTCTCTGGACCACTTTCTTTTCCTGATGATCTGGATACTGATGAGAATAAGGAGTAGCGTTGTTCATCTTTCTGGGATTGTTGACTTTTGTGATGTTCTTGAGCTTGCACCCTATTGTTCTACCGGGGCCGGGGCGCGGCCCGCAAATCCGTTTCCCTGAACTGGAGATGATGTAGGTGAAGTGTTCTGTGGATTGAAGCGACAATCATTTGCCCAGTGAAATCCTTTCTGGCAGATGGGACATCTCTCTGGTGGCATGGCAGAAGGCCTTGGTGTTGCCGTGCACTGCGACCGGAAATGTCCATCGCCACCACACCCATAGCACTTCTTGACTGGCGTAGAGTTGTCTTGACGTGACATCTGTACTGCAGCTGCCAAGAGTTGCGCTTTGTAGGAGTGGGTGCCCACATTCTGACAGACGCGTAGCATCTCTGTCAATGTGGCATCTGGACGAGCTGCAACTGCTGTTAGGGCATTCTTGCAGTCATCGTTGGCATTTTCAAAAGCAAGTTGTTTTGTTAGCATGTTTCTGGCATGACGATCTTCTATCTGGCGTTCCACTGCGATGATCAGGCGATCCACGAAGTCCCCATAAGGCTCTCTTGGACCTTGCCTAACTGCAGCGAATCCTGATACTGAGCTTGCATCTGTACGATTGGGTAGTCTGCGCCAAGCCTTGACCACGATGTCTGCTATTGTGATGAGTGCAGCATCAGGGATGGCGAGCTGTTGTTGAAGATTGGAAAAATTTCCTGATCCTGTAAGCATATCTTCTGGAGCGATTGGCGTTGCACGTCTGGCTGCTACCTCTCTCCATTCTTGCTGGCACAGGAGAGCATCTGTAGGTGACAAGAAGGTGCGAAGTATCAACTTCCAATCAGATGGCAGAAGTCTACTAGTTGACAGTCCTTCAAGAAGACTTCTAGTATAAGGAGCTTGAAGTCCATTTTCACGTATGGCTTTACGTAGTTCACGTAGTGTCTCAAAAGGGATGGCTTGATATCTTGCAGGTTGTCCACCATTGGCACGAATCACTGGAAAGATGTGCGTTGGTTCAGTACTAAAGTCTATTTGTCCCAAAGCTGTTTCCAAAGCTTGAGTTCTGTAGAGAGGTTGCACCGCTGTTGGATCAGTAGATGGCATCAGTGAGTTCAAATCTTCTTGATGCTTGCGAAGCAATAGATCAGTAGATGGCGCTAATGAGTCTTTGGCATCCGGATACTTGGAAGATGGTTGATTATGAAGACAAGATGGCTGACTTGAAACTTGATGAAGACAAGATGGCTGACTTGAAGTTGGATAAAGACAAGATGGCTGATTTGTAGCTGCTGGAGCGTAGAATTGCTGACTTTGTGCTGCAAATTCTGGCATCTGGATCATCACTGTATGAGACCTTGGTTCTTGTCCTGAAGTCTGCATTGGCATCGGTGATGCTGGAGGGTTGACAAACTGATGCTGTGTTGCTTGCATTGAAGAGTTGAAATAATCTGGCAATGATGACTTTAAATGAGCAAGCTGTAGTTCTACAGGCAAGGATGCTGCTGTTCCCAATGGAGATTGCAATGAAGGCTTGAGTTGCTATTGACTGAAAATCGGCTTGATGAACTACTGGAGCTGCTGGCTTGAGCGCGGCCTGCAGGGCAGCAGGGTTTGCTGTTGATCCAGCAGCAGCAGCAGCAAGCAGCCTTCTCGCCAGAAAAAGCGCGGCTTGTGCTAGATGATATGGGGCCATCGTTTGAAGCAAGGTCTGCGGCTGCTGTAAGACTGCTTGAGATCGCTGGCTGGAAAAGAGGCCTGCGATGGCTGCGAAGCGGCTGGCGGCGAGGCAGACTGCGGCGAGGCTTGAAAGGCCGACGGCGTCACAGGCTGCTGCACCGGCACAGGCGGCAACGAAGCTGACAATGACAAATTGGACAAGGGCGAGTGCGTGTACGACAATGGGGCTTGCGCTGGCTGCTGCGATGGGGCCGAAAATGGAATGACGGCGAGCGGCAGCACAGGGGCACCATTAAACGCTGCACTCTCAAAGTTTACAGTTCCATCATGCAAAATTTTTCTAGGAGCGATCTGCTGAAGGCAGGTTCTTACTTTGCTCCATACTAACTGTACAGGAATTCCGACTTTTGGACTGGCCATAAATTCTCCTCCAATCCTTTCCCATGAGGCTAAATCTTTCGTTCCCTCTTTAGGAACCCAAGGGCAAATTTCTCCAATAGTTTTAACTAGAAGCTCTATTTCCGATTCAGAGACAGGGTGACCATTCTCTTTCAGGAGGTACAATAAATCTTCACAAAACTTAATTTGAGCAGATGAGAGTGAGGAGCCCATATTTAACACTATTCCCACCCGTAGGCGACCCGTAGGCTTTACTTTTCCCACCCGTAGGCGTTACTGGCACCCGTAGGCTTTTGCCAAAAAACTTTCCCTCCCACCCGTAGGCTTTTTTGGGAGACACCGGCCCTACCCGTAGGCTTTGACCGAAAAACCCCTGGCACCCGTAGGCTTTCGCCAGAAAACTTTTCCCTCCCACCCGTAGGCTTTTTTGGGAGATACCGGCCCTACCCGTAGGCTTTGACCGAAAAACCTGGCACCCGTAGGCTTTCGCCAGAACCCTTCCCACCCGTAGGCTTTTTCGGGAAGATCTTACCCTGCCCGTAGGCTTACACAAAAAACCCTTACCGCTCCACCCGGGGACCCCGTGGGGCAAAATACGCTACTTTGGGCAAGCGGAGGACTCGCGCTGCTGCAGCGAGATCCTGGGCGAACCGGGCCGTTATGCCTCACCTCTCAATAGTTGTTTTCGAGCCACTTCCGACAGGTTGCCTTTCACCGGAGCCTCCGTGGAAGCGATTTTGACACGCACCGCTTCAGAGAGGAGCTCCGCTTGTCGCGCTCCACCTCAAAGAGGGGCTTTACTCGCTCCGCCTCAGAGAGGGGCACCACTTGTCGGGATTCGGTGCTGGTGCTCCTCGCGCGTGAGCGTGGATGACCCACGCACGAGGTACCAGTTTGCAGGGGAAAAGGCGGCTAGCGTTCCACGTGCTTAAGAGCACGGGCGCCAGCCCAGTCTCACTGTCTGAAGGTTGAGTAGGACGGAATATGACTCCTGAAGGTACCTGAGTAAAAGATTGCCTCGGAACTAGATAGATGCCTCGAAATCTAATGAATTGCCTTCCTAAGAGTAAAGACTGATTGTGACCTCCTGTACTATTGCTTATTAAAGGAAATTAAACCAAAGATGTTACACAAGCAGGAAAAGGAAATTTTCTTAAGACCTTTTACTGTTTCCCCCCAAATAAACGACAAACACACCGTAATTCTTTTAGTGGCTTTGGCAAAACCTGCGTAGGCTCGTTCTCTGGCCCTAAGCTAAGTTTCCCTAAGCTCTCAGTCCCTGCGCGCCAATTCTTCCGCAAGAACTAAACTAAATAAAGCTAAACCGATAATCTTCCGCAAGCCTAAGCCTAAACTAAAGAAAAACCCATCCGGCCCATCCAGCCCGCTCCAAAAAACCCTTCTAACTGAACTTAACTAAACGTAACAAATCCCCAAAAGAACTCACCCAAGCAGGGAGCCTCAGCCTTTTATTTCCAAGAGGTGTGACATCACCAATAATAATTCAACCAATAAAACCACTGTTGCTGCCCTCCAAAAAGGCGGGAAGCAGAATAACTGTTCATAAATAACTTTAAACATAACTGGAACTACAAGTGAAAGGCGGAGCGATCCAAGAGGCAAGAAGCCTCTTCATATTTACTTTCACTTTTGCTTTTAGGTGTAAGAATACGAAAAGTAGTTCCCAATAAACCATTAAAATAACCAAATAACCATGGATCCTAACGGATCCACGAAGTGTATTCCGACACACTTCAGTGGAGAATGTTTGCATACTTTTAAAACTGGGTAAAAGAACAGGACTCGCAGAGAGAGTCACCGAATTCAGAAAGGAAATTTTTAACTGCAATAAAAAAAACAATGTTGTGGTTAAATGCAGCAACATGCCCCTGAGAAGGAATGGAAATACTGATTTAGCCTAATCCTAAAATGCCACCTTGATTGGATTCAGTTTTGAAATCTGTGTAGCTTTGTGTGATTCTTCACCTGTAGTGGTCCTTTTTGGCCGTATGAACTGAGAGAGAGCAGGGCAATTCTACCTGTCTGTATGTTAGGGGGAGATATTCTGAAACAATACATGGGAACCCCTAGATGAGAGTCACGTGTAAGGTCCTCCAAAGGCAAAAGTCTTCTTCTTGTTCTTTGGCGATCACTCGTAGCTGAGTAAGATTGTCTTCCATAGACACGGTTTTAACAATGAGTCCGTAAGTGACTGTGGAGGCCAATTCTGGACCCACACGTCCTTCCACAGTGGGGACATTGGTTCCCGGGCGGGAGTTGATCATGGTGTGGATTTGCCAAGCGTGCCTTCCTCTTAGCACGTTTCTCCCTTGTGTTCTGAGTTCGAGTGTCTTCAAAGCCCATGACACTTTTGGTAAAGGCTGTTCTCCAGCTGAAGCACTCGCAGTGCCAGAGTGGTGTAGTGGTTAAGAGCGGTAGACTCGTAATCTGGGGAACCGGGTTCGTGTCTCCACTCCTCCACATGCAGCTGCTGGGTGACCTTGGGCTAGTCACACTTCTCTGAAGTCTCTCAGCCCCACTCACCTCACAGAGTGTTTGTTGTGGGGGAGGAAGGGAAAGGAGAATGTGAGCCGCTTTGAGACTCCTTCGGGTAGTGAAAAGCGGGATATCAAATCCAAACTCTTCTTCTTCTTCGCAGGCCAGTGTTTCCCAGTTGTCGGTGTTTATACTACATTTTCTCAGTACTGTCCCCTCTGTTTCTTACAATGTGCAGTTCTACCCCTGGTAGCCAATGCTGATTGAGGTATTTTGTTTTGTGAAATCTGCCCAGAATGCTTGCTAGAATAAGCAGCGCCCTGTCACTAGCTGGCATGATGCTTTATACATTTCACTAGCTGACTTCAAACTAGAAACGAAATATAATTTAAACAGAAACTAAATGTGCTGTGGTAAGGACATGTGGTAAGTGTCCTGCATTCCAGAACACCAATACTGCTGCAATAATAACTTAATCTTGATAACGTGAGGGGTTTTTTGAAAGCCAAAAATCAATAATAATACACTCTCTTATAATTAGCTGAAGACTTTGTGAGCTTTGAAAACGAGCTGCACCTTGACTGCATCTAGACCTGGTTTGTATCTGCCATCATGGGAACACTGTTCGAAGAGACTGCACAGGGCAAATGTTGAGACTTAAGGCAACCTAGCAGGATATTTACAGCATAATTGCCATACAGCGGTCAGGGGTGATGGCTGGTCCCTCAACAGAAAGCGAAGATTAAAATCAGAAAGTCAAACTTAAGAACAGTGACCCTAAGCTCCAGCCCTGCTTCATGTCCTGAGAATTTTTTTAAGGGTGGGATATACTTTCCTTTGCCAAATAAACGTTCTAAGGATGTGCAGGACACCATCCCGCAAGCAGATTCTCTGTCCTGCATCCAGCTGGCGTGTCTGTCACTGAACTTCTGTTTAGTGGACTTTGGAAGAGCTATACAGTTCCCACTGCCTTAAAAAAATAAACAATATTTTACAGGATCCATCTCATCCAGGGATACAGTCTTTTTGCACCACTGCCTTCGGGCAAGAGATATAGAACAATTAAAGCAAGAACAAATAGATTAAAAAATAGTTTCTACCCCAGAGCTATAACCATCTTAAATGCTGTAACCAGATAATATGACCTTGGAGAGTTGTGATGGGTGTGTATGTGTGGCTGAAAATGTGTTTTTTGTTTTTTGTCTTGTTTTTATGGGATGGCATTCAATTTCGTTGCACTTGTACAACGTTGTACTTGTACTTGTACAATCAAAATAAAGAAATCTCGTATCTTATCTAGATTGCAATGAATGTATTTTGCTATCCAATTTTCCCCCTTCCCTTCTACTAAGCACGAGGATGTGAACCAATTTCTGTGGTACTTCACTGGAAAGTTTCCAAAAAGCCAATATAACAGAATTAATTATTTTCCTGCTGAAGGCAGTCAGAAGTCTAGCATCCATATAA
The DNA here is from genome assembly GCA_900245905.1 of Lacerta viridis. Classification (NCBI taxonomy): domain Eukaryota; kingdom Metazoa; phylum Chordata; class Lepidosauria; order Squamata; family Lacertidae; genus Lacerta; species Lacerta viridis. The sequence continues at coordinate 95,240 of OFHU01003095.1, forward strand.
AGCGAGGCAGAAAAGAGGTTCAGGGTCTCTAAGCCTTCTAGGATTAATTCTGAAGATGTAGAAGAATTCCCCCTAAAGCAGGAGAATCCATCAAAACAAAAGAAATATTGCCACATTCTTCTGTAATCTCCGCGACGTAGCAGGATTTGAAAGTGTCATCTTGGAGCATCTTGTGGAGGCATGTTGTATACATCAATTACTTGAGAAATCATTAGCGGCTATTGCAGACACACAATAGTCAGGCTCTTTATTTGTAGCGCTGCATCAATTTTTTTGTCAGTTTTGGTTTTTGCAGTGAAAGTCAACATTATTGGGGGGGGGGGCGTAAAAATGTTCATAAACAAACCCACATGCCAGTCTTCTATGCTTTTGCACAAATTTTCCGTGCTCGCTTGCTCTTTAGGGGGAAAGAAATACCATTCCCATTACAAGAATCAGTGATATTCTATTCAAATGTGCATTCTTTTAAAAGGAACAAAGTGCAAATGTGTAGAATTGCATGCAGATGCACATCTGAATGTGAATCTTGTTCCTCTGCACTGGCTTATTTTTTACTGCATCACAATGTGACAGGGCCTTGGTTCAGTTATGTCAACAACAAGGTGTTCCCCCTTTCCCCTGCCCTCACTGCTTTGCAAACAGTTTTCCATCCTTTCACAAATGCTGCAAAGAATTTGCCAAAAAGGAGGAGTTTAGTGGAAAGGAGGCCTGTTTCAGAAGGGGCAAAATGTTCACAACGTACACACCACTATTCCCTTCCATAGGTAAAGGTAAAGGGACCACTGACCGTCAGGTGCAGCCGTGTCCGACTCTGGGGTTGCGGCGCTCATCTCGCGTTACTGGCCGAGGGAGCCGGCGTACAGCTTCCGGGTCATGTGGCCAGCATGACTAAGCCGCTTCTGGAGAACCAGAGCAGTGCACAGAAATGCCATTTACCTTCCCGCCGGAGCAGTCCCTATTTATCTACTTCCACATTGACGTGCTTTCGAACTGCTCGGTGGGCAGGAGCAGGGACCGAGCAATGGGAGCTCACCCCATTGCGGGGATTCAAACCGCCGACCTTCTGATCAGCAAGCCCTAGGCTCTGTGGTTTAACCTACAGCACCCCCCCCCCACGTCCCATTCCCTTCCATAGTTTGCACCAAAGCAGTCAGTTTGGCTGCATAGCCCTGGTTGGCCCTTCTAACTTGAAGATTTCTATGCTACGGCTATCGAGAGCTCTGTTACAGGTGAGATCTAGTGTAGCATAGGGTAGAGATGAAACAAAAGTTCATGGGTTAGGAAGCCACTAGCTAAAATCACACCTGTGATTTTACTGCATCAGACAAAGATCCCAATACATGGAGGTCAGTGCAAGAGAAAATCGAAGGCAGAAGGAAAGGAACCCATGGCCAGCAAGGAGCAATGTCACCTAGTTTAGAGTTGGAATTGGCTGCCAGTTGCCGTAGAGGAGGAGTGGGAGAGTGCTGTTTGTGGGCTTTCCATAGGTATCTGGTTGGCCACTGTGAGAGCGGAATACTAGACTAGATAGGCCTTTGGTCTCATACAACAACACAGTTCTTCAAACAGAGTTCCTTAACATGAGGGCCAAAGAAAACTCTGATAATGCCAGCTCATGGAAGTGGTTCTCTGGGGAGGAATGGATCCCCTGAATAAAAATGTGCCCTCAATCCCCAATTTAGAGAGCCTAAGCAGAGGAATCCTGTGATCAGTTGCGTTGAATGCGGCAATCAATAGGGTTGAACTCCAGCTGGTACCATCCTGATAACTATCAGCATGACCAAGCCAATGTAAGCAGTTCACCCATAATATCCAGTAATTTCCCCAGGAAAATGCCATTCACAACTAACTGACAGTTGCTATGGTCCTCAAGATTCAATGGGGCTTTCTCACAGCTACCTCCTTCAGGGTGGCGGAAACAAGCCCTCTGCCAAAGAGGGACCTAAGTGGCGTGCACACATCGTGGCTTTGCAAGTGATGGCAGACTTGGTTTTTTCCAGTCTTCTTGCCAACAGCCCTTAGGAACTACGTTTTTCTATCTTCTAGTTATACAGTTTGGATTCGTCACGCTCTTCGTTGCTTCCTTTCCTCTGGCTCCTGTGTTTGCCCTGCTCAACAATGTCATTGAAGTTCGCCTGGATGCCAAAAAGTTTGTCACTGAGCTGAGAAGGCCAGATACAGTAAGAGCAAAAGATATAGGTATGTTTTTTAAATTTAAATTTATTATTATTTTTTCCAAAAAATTATTGATTTTTAAGAAAACACAAAGAAACAACACATACAACAACAAAAAACATTACTACAAAATACACAACCAAAAATTAATAAAAACAATAAATTATATCTAATCCTCTTTTATAACATTGTATATTGACTTCCTCACGCCCTCTCTGTCTGCTTTCCTTGTAAATCATCTTTAGTAATTTCTTTACCTTTTTATAATCTAATGTTAATTTAAAAAACTATTTTCTGTTAATTTTTCACACCTTAACATTACTTCATCTATAACTACGTCTTATCTAACTTCTATATCTGTTGCCTGTCTATTTCTTCCTGGTTGTTTTAAATACAAATCTTAGCACAAGATATAGGTATGTTTTTTTTAATTTAAAATTATGATAAAGATACGTGTATACAAAGGAGGGAGAGGAAAAATATGAGGTCTGGATTTTGGTTTGCAATGAGAACAGGAATGGAAACTGCACAGCTTAACAAATCTTTCTTCTCTCTTACAGGGATTTGGTTTAATATTCTGAGTGGCATTGGAAAATTTTCAGTAATAATTAATGTGAGTATTGGCTTCTTGCTTATGTATGCTCTGGTAAGAGGGGGTTTGACTTAAATTGTCAAGAATTTCAAGCTTTTCTTATTTAAACATCAGTTTATTTGTTTATAAAAATGTGTGCCACTTAATGTAATAAAAATATTTACGTCGTTTACATTAAAAAATGATAAAAATGCAACAACATTCCATAAAATTTCCTGAAGCCTGGATTAAAACAAAATGAAATTATACATCACAAATTAAGCTGAGAGTCTGAGTCCAAGAAAGCTTGGCTAAACATAAAATGGTCTACCTCCAGTACATCTCTGAAGGCATTGCTCTGAATCTCAGGTGGGGAGAGCTATGTACAGGTTCTACTTGCAGGCTTCCTGTAGGCATCTGGTTGTCCATTGTGAGAACAGGATGCTAGACCAAATGGGCCTTTGGCCTGATCCAGTGCTCTTGTGTCACTCTTCGCGGCAACTGACTTGCTGCCTCCAACACGGCAGTTAGAGCCTAGCCATGGTGGCTAGAAGCCATCAATAGCCTTAACCTCCATTGCTGCTTTATTTTAAGTTCACATTGCAGTCCCAAAACTCTGCTTAAGATTCAGGCTTTATCCTTCTCACTATCTGGCACACAGCCACTCCCCTTTGTTCCCTTAACAACTCATACTTAGCGGGCCATTACTAGGCTGTTCCAGCAATTGAATCCATGTTGGATCCAGGAATTAGAAGGGGGGGGGCTCAGGCATGCAACCTGCCTCCCCCCCCCTAAAAAAAACCCAACAATAACTCATAACAATATGTTCAATTTCAATTGCATAAATTGCCACAAGGCTCATCCTTCTGTTATCATCCTTCTTTGCTCACTCATCTTTTAAATGAATAAACTGTTATCTAACATCAAAATGACGGCAGTAAAAATCTACCCAAGATTTATATTAAAAGGGCATTAAAGGCTCCCTATGCAAAGCTCTTGAACAAATGCCCAGACTCCTTGGCCAGTCACCCACTGCACATCTATTTTTATTAAACAGCCAGATTGCAGGTCAATCTGGTAGGATGCTCTTCCACACTGCTGTGGAGACCAACAATAATTGAAAGTCTAACTAGTTGTGTGTCGAGATCCTCAAGCCCCCCCCCCAAATAATTGACACTGGATACATTTATTTTGTTTGGGTTTTGGCAATAATTTAGGCCACAACTTTATTGAAATACAAATTTGGTGAGTGGTTGCGTAGGCATTGGTTCAGACTAGCTGTCCGCCGGGACAGAGCTGACATCCAGTCAGCGTCGGGAGAATGCCAACTGGGGAGAGTTAAGGAGGCTGGGGGCAAAGCCTCCCTCTCCCCAGAGGTCCCGGGGGCTCTGGCTACGGCCCTATCCCCTACCGGGGGTTCGGACAAAGCATAAAGAGCCGCCGGATTCCTTTAACGGAATTCCCTGTACCATCATCACCATGATTCTGGAGGTGGGCACCACCCATCCAGAAATCAACACAATAACCAATGCCTAACCGCCAACCATACAAGTTGCGAGAAGTGGCTACTGCAGTAGGCGAAAACCAAATGGCAACAGCAAATCAGCCAAATGGACAAAATTCCTACTGGGCCTCTGCCCCAAAAGCAGACGACCCCATGACAGGCAGTTGCAAGGTCAAGAGCAGAGGCCTATGAAAAGAGGGGGGGGGGGTGATCCGAAGCTCGCAGCCAAGAGAGAGATCACCCTGCGTGCAGAGGAATATAAAGGACGCTGGGCTGTCCATCACAAGTTGCTACATCTAGCTTTGCCCAGCAACACCTCCTGACCCTATTGCAGCTAAGGCCGGCTACCGGCCCCACCCCCACAGGACAGGGAAGTGTCTTGCCAGGCCCCGACCGCAACACGTGCTCTTACTCAAGGTAGAACCCGATTTCTTGTCCTCAAGTCACAAAGCAGCTTCTGTGGGGATTTCTGGAGATCTTTTTGATCGCTGTCGTCATCCATAAATGGACTCCAAAGTGCACCATGCGCATCTGTGTTCATGTGGTAAAGGTTTTCCTTTTCTCGCAGGCCTTTGTCATATCCGTCACTTCTGATTTCATCCCGCGCCTTGTCTATCAATACGCATATAGTCACAACGGAACCATGCATGGCTTCATCAATCACACTCTCTCATACTTCAACGTCAGTGATTTCAAGGCCGGAACCCAGCCAGAAGCCTCAAGTTTCGAACAGGATGTTTCCCTTTGCAGGTAAAGCAGCCTTACCAATCGCTGGCTGTTGTGTTTAAGACTTATGGTAGGAGCAATTTGGGTAGGTGGTTCCACTAACCTTAGTGGGTTAAAATTAGAGTAAGACTGACCTCTGCCAACTGAAAGGCAAAAGGTAAATTTTCCAGCTACATTTGCTCTTTCTGTAAGCTCCTCCCATTTTCTTAAGCTCAGTGTGCCCAAGACTTGACTTCCTAGGAAACACACACAATATTTCTTCTTTAATCATTTGGAAACAAATATGAGAACAAAAAATAGTATCCAACAGGTATCCATGTTTTCTAGGGGCAGCCCCTAGCCCAGCGGTGGCGAACCTATGGCACACATGCCACACTTGGCATGCAGAGCCCTCACTGCTGGCACGCACACCATCAACCCAAGCTACAGCTTGTGTCTGCTGTTGAAACCCGGAACCTTTTATTTTTTATTTTTTTGCTAGTCACCAGAGATTGTGTTCAGCGATTGGTCTGTTTTTCAATTTGCTGCCTCAGTAGCTGTTTCTGATTGGGCGTAACAGCGTTCGTTTTTTAACCCTTATTGTGCTGTGTGTGTTTTTTGGCGCTTTGGCAGACGATGATGTCGGTGCTGCATGTTAGTTCCAGCGAAGGTATTATTCGTCATTTATTTCTGTCCTCTCCCCCCCCAAAAAAGCTCAGCAGCTTTGGAGCGCCCCCCAAAAGCAAAGCAAATTTTGTGCGACCCCCCCCAAAGCGCCAAAACTTTGGTCAGCAGCTCCCAAAAAGAGCTCAACAATTTTGGGGAGCCCCCCCCGCAAAAAAAACCCTCAATGAAAAGCTCAACGACTCTGGGCACTTTGCGATAAATAAGTGGGTTTTGGTTTGCAGTTTGGGCACTCGGTCTCTAAAAGGTTCGCCACCACTGCCCTAGCCCATATAACTCACTGGCCTTGTTTTGCATTCTGTGGATGCCTTCTTAAAATATTGTTAGTGTGTGTACATGTTCACTGGTTGCCATTATTGAGGGTCATCCCTCTTCCTCAAGTCTCTAGAAGTCTCGATGTGGATGGATGTGCCTTGACTCCAGTGCTCCAGCATGCAAATCAACAGTAAGGTCTTGCAGGCAGCATCTGGGCCTGAAGGCACTTCTAGGGGTCCGACAATTTTCCAAAATTTGTGCTCCTCTTGAGCTTGATGTCCCTTAAGCTTCTCCCTGTTCCCTGAGCTCTAAGACCTTCTGAATGGATATAGTATGTTTTCCCCACAGGTGGAAAAGAATTTTGGGATTGAGATTTTGATCAGAAAAACCATGGGGAAAGATTGATCAGCCCTTTTCGCTTTCCCCCGCTCTGATCAAATTTGGAGCCCTCAATGGAGGAATTTAAGTAAAACCAAAAACTCTCAGGGAGGCTTCACACCTAGTTGGGTTCTTAAGATAGAGGGAGGCTATGAGCAATGTCTTTTAGCTCAATTAAACACACAGATGCGCACATTTCATTTCTGAAAAATATTTGGGCAGAAAGTTGACCTTATACAAGTCAATGGTATTACATGGAAGCCAGAATTTCCCATTATGGGTTTCACTTGATATTAAGGTGCCTTTAACTGAATCCATAACAAATTCAAATACTCCCTAGTGATGCATTCTTGGAATAGGTAGGGCAACATTTTTATCCACTACTCTGAAATATCTGGTATTCATTCTAAATGAACATTGCAACAGTGGCAATAATCTGTCAACAATCTGTGACATATAATTAGCCCTAATTATTTTTTTGCAGAGTACAAGGGTTATTATTATTTTTTATTCTGCTCAAGGCAAAATGAAAATGACACTGTTCTCAGTTAAACACTCCTTTAGTATAGATCCTGAGGATGAATTTATTGAACCCCAACATCAAGTTTGCTTATCCACACGACACCAGAGCAAACCTGAGTTTGCAACCAGGTGTGCATTTGACAAATACTGCAGGCAATCCCATCACTTTGAGAAGTACCTCTGTTTCATACAAAGATTTGTGTGTTTCATTCATATGCTATGTTTTTAAGATACAGACTTTTAACAAGGGAACGTCCACCCTTTGGTTCTAAATCTCTGTCTGCAAAATGGTAATAACCATCAACAGCTAATTCCTGCTTCTTCAAAGCAAAAGCAACAATATTTTAATGCAAAGTGATTTCAGTATAAAAGGAAAAAAGGTGTGTTCAGTTATGCATATTTTTGGACTGAAAGCAACAAGTATTCGCTGGGTAGATTTTTTTATTCCAAACATGGGATGAATTAGCAAACATTGACAACTTACACCCCCGTTTCTGTTTTTGCTGGAATTCTCAGACATCTGTCATCCTAATAAGTTACTATATTGGCCAGATAATGTTGATAAGTTTGCCAATATAATATCAAAATTGCACAATGCCATTATGTGCACATTTACAGGTGGAAATGCAGCCATTTGCCACTGGACAGATACTTACATATGATGCTTAGTCAGACCAGTGGTCCATTTCATCAGGGCTGTCACTTCCAATCGGTAGTAAGTCTCCAGGCTCCAAACTCAGCACCTTTCCCAGTTCTGTTATATGAGATCACTCTCAAGTCCAGGTTGTAGGAAGACAGCCTGCTCCAGAGAGGGTTGAACCCCGCTGGAAGCAGTCATTTCAAATTTATGCTGCTATTATAAATAACTTGGTCTCATTGCTGGGAATACTTTCACACTCATTTGTGTACGGATAATTCAGAAACTCCAAAGTGCAGCAGCCAGATTACTGTGCTGGGGGGTTCAAATTACTTAAAGAAGTTGGAGTTCTTGATTGAACCCCACACGAAAAGGGCAAGAACTCAGGCCACAGAAGTAAAATAATACTGGGTAGTAGTTCAAATGATGCAATTGTTTCAAATAATCTCTTCTGTAGATGGATTTATTTATAGAAGTTTATACGCCAGGTGAAGTATGTACACCAGGACAGGGCCCTGTTTTGAAAATTCTTCTTCAGCAGATAGTCTTAGAGTCAACGTGCACTGGTAGATTAAAGTTTAAAGAAGAATTTTCGAAACAGGGCCCTGTCCTGCTGTATATACTTCACCTGACTACCATTTTTGTGTGGGGTTCAAATTAGAGCTCAAATAACTCCTGTTTTAAAACAGCTACACTGGATGCCAGCTCATTTCTGGGCCCAGTTCAAGCTGCTCACGTTAGTGTTTAAAGCCCCAAATTTCCACCTAGTGTGCCAGTGTGGTGTAGTGGTTAAGAGCGGTAGACTCGTAATCTGGGGAACTGGGTTCGTGTCTCCACTCCTCCACATGCAGCTGCTGGGTGACCTTGGGCTAGTCACACTTCTCTGAAGTCTCTCAGCCCCACTCACCTCACAGAGTGTTTGTTGTGGGGGAGGGAAGGGAAAGGAGAATGTTAGCCGCTTTGAGACTCCTTCGGGTAGTGAAAAGTGGGATATCAAATCCAAACTCTTCTTCTTCTTCTTCTTCTTCTTCTTCTTCTTCTTCTTCTTCTTCTTCTTCTTCTTCTTCACCACCCCCTGTTCACCTTGCTGGGGGCATTCTTGGTCCTTCTGCCACCCTCAGAGGTGTTGGGGAAAAGTGGCTCAGGAGAGGGCTTTCTCTGTGTCAGCCCCTAAATCGTGGAACTCGCCCCACCCCATCCCCAGAAGCACCTAGCACCTTCATTGTCCAGCTTTCCCATATGTTGCAGAGACACTTCTTCGCAACAGTTAAAATATTTTGTTTTTGTGGGACTCACCTCTCCTCCTTAATTTATACTGTTCTGGTTAATTTGGAGTGGCTCGTTTGTTTTTATAACTGTAGTGTTTTTATCTGTTTTTGCAACTGTTATAATATGGCCTGGGATCTTAGGGTGAAGAGCGGGTAAGATATTTTGTAATAAATAGAATAAAAGAACTGAAATTGAACCTGGGACTTTCAGCAGGTCCAACTCTTCCCTTCCCTCCATATTTTGTGTCCCCCCTCCTCTCTCTCATCCTTAAATTATCCCACTACACTAAATATAGGCCAGAACTTGCATGCTTCTCCTTTGAAACTCTCCACTGTGGGAACCTAAGTTGGACATTCTAAAACTGTGCCTTTTATACAAATAAATACATCTGTATTCTTTCTAAGAACAAAATTGGTATATTTACGAGCCTAACAACCATTCTCCTTTGTATGCTTTCTCAGAAGTAAGTCCTACTGAGTTCAAGGGGATCACAGCCTAACAAAACAATTTATAATATTTATCTTCATTAAAAGTGTATAGTTGTTCACTATTAAGCCTATTTACTTGCTGGTAGAAAGTGAGCTCCATGGGTACCAGTCACAAAATGGCTACCATGGGGAGCATGGGAAGTGACATGACACAAAATGGTTGATGCATCTAAAAAAAAAAAAAGCAGAAAAAGAGAGAGTGCCACAATGTGTTGCAGGCATGCTGGCATTTCTGCCTCCCATCACCTGCCCATCAACTAAGAAAAGGCGCCTACATCTGCCACTGCTGGGCACAGACAGAAGCTCTTTGCATCTCTCCTCTGTTCAGAACCATTTAGGGAGGACACGTGTGCAATCCTGGCATCCAGTGAAATGTGGGCAGCTTTATTTATTTATTGGATTCCATTCACCAGTCACTTCACCTAAAATATCTCAAAGCAAATGTGTTGCTTGATTTATCGGAGTCAACCCATGTCAGTCAAAATTGTTAAAAGCAATCCATGACTGCAGCCCGACACAATGGCTATACATGGGGCTGTGGTTGATGGGAAATATTGAAATATTGAAAAGAAATATTGAAGCCTAATCGGAGAACCCAAATACTGTTGCTGGAAATGAAGGGTACGAATTGCACAACTGCCGGGGAACTTTCTAGCTGGAAAATTGAACTGATCCATGTTATGTATAGCAGATATGGCTCCAAAATGTGCAGTTTAAAGCAATGGCTCCATTTTACAGGTTTAAGGATTACAGAGAACCACCATGGTCTGAAAACCAGTATGAATTTTCTAAGCAGTACTGGACTGTTTTATCTGCCCGTTTGGCCTTTGTCATTATCTTTCAGGTAAACCATTTCTGCGTTATATTACTTCACTGCCACATGCAATGCATTGATTGCTGCCTGCAATACTTGTTTGTCCGTTGATTTTTATTCACGCTTGTTCACTAACCCTTTCAAATTCCCTTGCCCTTGTGGAACAGTCTCAGCTAAAGTAAAGGTAAAGGGACACCTGACCATCAGGTCCAGTCGTGTCCGACTCTGGGGTTGCGGCGCTCATCTCACTCTATAGGCCAAGGGAGCCGGCGTTTGTCTGCAGACAGCTTCTGGGTCATGTGGCCAGCATGACAAAGCCGCTTCTGGCGAACCAGAGCAGCGCACGGAAACGCTGTTTACCTTCCCGCTGGAGCGGTCCCTATTTATCTACTTGCACTTTGACGTGCTTTCGAACTGCTAGGTGGGCAGGAGCTGGGACCGAGCAACGGGAGCTCACCCCGTGGCAGGGATTCGAACCACCGACCTTCTGATCAGCAAGCCCTAGACTCTGTGGTTTAACCCACAGCGCCACCTGGGTCCCAGCTAAAGTAGAAGAGAATTAAAACATCTTGAGGTTCAGCTAGCCCAGCGTGCGAAAGCGGCAAGGGCTGGGTTAGTGCGCTCAGTCCACACTTGGGGGGTATGCGTGCATGCACCCCAGGCGCCGGCAGACAGCGCTACACCCCTGGCTATACCTCCCCAAAACGAGTGCTTTAGGGATCTTTTCAATGCTGTAAGGAACACGTCTTCCTCCTGCTTATTTAATTTATTTCTTATGCAGAACCTGGTAATGTTCCTCAGCGTGCTTGTTGACTGGATGATCCCAGACATACCCAAGGATATCAGTGAGCAGATCAAGAAAGAAAAGAGCGTGCTGGTTGATTTCTTCTTGAAGGAAGAGCACGAGAAGCTGAAACTGATAGAAAACTTTATCAGGCGAGACAAGCAAAGGAGCAAGAATGAGACAAGAGGAAGGAGAAATCGAGCGGCGAGTTTCTGCCAGTTCAACCGAAGTCAACGGGGCAGCTTAACATCTTTTAGTTCACACCACACTGATGTATGATTCCTTCAGGGCACATCTACACCACTTATAATCACTCTGTCCCCAAAAAACTGTAGTAGTGAAAGACGCTTAGGTTCTTCAGCTGAATATTCTCATCATCACTCTAGCCCTGCTACAGTTCCCAAGATTTGGAGAGGAATACATGACAGCTGAGCTAGCGTGACGCACATATAGGTTTGTAGTGCAAGAAATAACAGCCAGTACGAAACATATCAAATAATAATTTACCTGGTGAGATCTTGGGGGGGGGGGAGTGATTGAGTCTAGAATGGATATTGATTTGGACAAATAGGTTATACTGATTTTCAGAAGCTTCATTTTAAAATTTCTCTGCAGTATTCTTAATCGGATGTCCTACGTGAAAACACTCTGTATATTTATGTTACAAACTCATGTAATTTTATACCAATTTGCCTGCATTGGTTCTTCTGCCCCACCCCAAATTCTGAGAATTATAGTTTGGTGAGAGTTCTAATACCTCTCTTAGAAATCCCTACCTCCTTCACAGAACTACCTTAAGAGTACATCAGCCCATATTGTTGGGCCTCGTTCTGAGTGGCTGGACTGAAAGCTGCAGAACCATAAAAACAAAATATTTGCAGTCACAGAGCACTTTGACATTTAGTAATGTTTCTCTCTAATTAGCGGAAGCCTCATTAACAGCACAGTCCTGTACCTACCAATTCAGAAGTAAGTCGCATAGAGTTTAGCAGGGCTTACCCTCAGGTAAGTGAGTATAGGATTGCAATCTAAAAGTCTAAAAAGGCCAAGAGAGACCACAGCATGCATATCTGACAGAGAGTGAGAATAACTTTTTTGCTTACAGCCTGATTTTCTCCTCTTTCGAATCCATCATCACATTTTTGTATCAGATTCCACATACAGAAGTACATGTGCCTAGCACCATTCATGAAGTGTATCCACAAGAACACCCCCCCCCAAAAAAAAATTTCCTGCATTGCATGGCAGGGGGTTGGACTACATGTCCCTCGTGGTCCCTTCCAACTTTACAGTTCTACGATTCTAAGAGTAAAATATACTTTTCCAACCTAGGCAACCTACTTGTGATTTAAAAAGTACCAAGCTTGTGCTCTTGTCCCATTGCTCAGTCCATAGCTGTCAACCTTTCCCTTTTTTGCAGGAAATTCCATTATTATAGCATTGGGAAACAGCAGGGAGGGTTGACAGCTATGGCTCAGTCCCATCTGATGAGCAAGTGGGACATAAACGATGGCGCACGGCTGGGCAGGGGGCAGGAGACATAACGAGGAAGGTAGTGCAACGGTGGCAACCCGTCCTTTGGTACCAGTACCATTTAGAGTATAGGTAGGTTGTCTAGGTTGTGAGCTGCAACTCTTTCCATCTCTGCTACCTTGTCTCCTCCTTGCCTCCTTTTGTTGTCTCCCCCATTGTCAACCTGCTCCATCGGTGCAGAGACCTGTCTGTTTTTGCTTTTGAAACTATGTAAAGCACCATGTTACACTGATGTTATAAATAAAAATTAAAAAAAATAGTAGTTTAAATCATGGATTTTGCTCAACACCCACACAAACGACAGGGGAAAGCCCAATCCTGCTGTTCCTAAATAGTGATGTGCACATTTGGAAATCGGGACTGAGTACAAGAATCCGTGAAACATCACTTAAACTAGCTTTAATTGGGGGAAATGTCCATTTTAGAATACTGAAGTTATCATTGAAGTTTCGGTGCTGTATGTGACCAGCTTATGCAAACATCTCTATAAGTGATAACCTGTGGCTTCATCTTCAGATGAAGCACAGCGTTTTAGTTCACTGATATCATATCCCTAAGGGGGATTTAATGTAATTTTATACATTAACATAGTACATGATCACATTTATTACTTGCCGCTGTACAATTACAGTAAATTAAGATGTTCCTATGTAAAATTCAGAAATTACCACTTAGGCATGCCATCTAAATGTATTTAAAGAATATTGTTATGAGGGGATTTTTTTGCCCCTCTTATTACTTGATCAACTTTTTATTCGTTAGAAAGACAAATGGCCAGAGTGGAGATTTGAGAAGCTGGATGCAAAAGTGGCAAGCTGAGAAGCCAGAGAGAGAGAGATTCTGCTGGAATCTAAGGCTGCAGCTACAAGAGAAGACATCCTTGAGTTTTGATGCTTTGAACCCCTCCATCATAGGCTCAGGTTGTACATATATGTAAATAAACCATACATCATAAAGACACCACAGTCTCCGCTGTCCCTCATTCCCAAAGGAAAAACAAACTCCGAGTAAGTCCCTGAAACTCCTGGAATCTTACACTGCTAAGAGATATGGATGGTGGCATGCAACAATCATTTTATTTCTATCAAGATTGGGCTTGCACCAGGGGGCAAAAAGTTAAACCCCCCTGTGGTGAACCTCAATCCATAGACCCTATAACCACCACAGGTTATTTTACGGGTTTTTGTGTGAGGTAAAACTTTGGTACTTGGAGACTTCAGTTGAGCAAATAACAATGATTTATTATATAGAAGAAAGTTGGTAAAGCAAATGAAGTGTCAGGAGATAAAGTTCTTTCAGGAAACAGTTCACTCAATAATTATAGTAAATCAAGTGGATGTTACAGGCTTCTAGACTAGTTGGTTAAATGTTCAGCTTGTTTCTAGTTTGGTTACTTCAGTTTCTTAAAACTTCATTGCATAGGTGTTAGAGCTTAACACTTTGGTTCTCAAACAAGGTAGTACTTTCTGTCAGTTTCCCAACCTCTTAACAATCCCACTCCTGGGGTATTTCCAAATAGTATAACAGACCCAGGGGATCACCACCCCCTCCTAAACTGGTTTGGGAGTCTTCTCTTTCTGGAAAATCTCTCCCCTCTTGACTGGAACGAGACCTGAGGAGACTTTATCCTCACACCTTCCACAGCTCAGACTCAGCCCTCCAGTAAACTCCTGTCTGAATACTTTCACAAGACACTAAACAGTGTCTTACTATCTAAGCTCAGAGAGACTCTGGCTGTAGATATTTTCCTCAGAGTGGATGTTATACACACAGATCAGAACCAATTCTCCAACTCTCCTTCCAACTATTTCCCTTAAACCACATGCCAAACTATCTGAACCCTCCCTCAGAATTGGCTCCTTTCCTTTTCCCTCCAAAACCTGCAGGCTCTACCTTGTCTGTCTGTCTGTCTGTCTGTCTTGGTAACCAATCAGAGAGAGGTTCTGGCCTTCTGATGGAATTTAGATGCATTATATCACCATATTGGTCTGGCTCAGTTGTCCTTCACAGCCCCATCCCTCCCCATGCCAGGGTCTCGATTCTGATTTTGGGCCCTTGGTCAGTTATTTATGAAGGGAAATCCTGCTCTTAAGGGGGCAAACCACATGGTGCAAATCTTGTGCACAATGGTCCATGATAATGCACAAAATGGGGACACCCAGAATCGCTTAGCGTGAACTTTGGAACGTCTTGGACAGTTATGTTCTCATTTATTCATAGATCATTCAGAGCACCTCAAGGAGAAGCTTTTCCAATGTATAATGCATTTTCATTGTATATAGCCTCCATTGTTCCACAGAATCTGAGAAAGTTGAGCCACTGGGGGGGGGGGAGAGGGAGAGAGAGAGAGAGAGAGAAAAAACGAGCAGGTGGCTGTGGTTAAATTGCATCTAGAATTTCATCCTTTTTCTGTGAAAGTTAATGTATGTTAGTCTACTGGACAGTCTCTGGAGTCTTGCATAGTTCCCCACCTCTCCACCCCATCCCCCCATCTCATGCAAGGCTGGGAAAAGAAAAGGCTGGCTTGCCGGGTTATCAAAGCCTTGACTGACAGCTTCCCTGTCTGCATATGTGATACACTTATCTATTTTTATCTTGATCCTGAAAGCTCAGTTTAATAGAAACTTGGCAGGTTGGTTCTTAGAGCTGGTTCGGTCCCCGAGGATTAACATTCCCACAGAAACCTTTGACTTCTCTTCCCATCCCCCAGGTCGCAAATGAATGCCTCTCCTAAATGTCTATAACTGGAGATCTGCCGATTGCCCTTTCCTGCCCAACTCCCCTTTCCATTGTTGAACTCACCATTTTCTCACAGTGCAGTCCTTCCTTATCAGCCTGAAACTGGTAAGGCTACCCCTAAAGTGACTGCCATTGTAACTTTCACCTCTCTGAAGGGTCCTTTCCCCCTCTCTTTCTCCAGCACAGTCTTCCAAACAGCTTTATTCAATAGACACCTAAAAGCATATGGAAATATAAAGTAAACCCAAACAATAGGCAGTACTCAATCCATTAAAAATGATGAAAAAAATGTTCCTGGGATATGATGGGAAATGATGGAGAGGCCACATCCAACAGGATTCTGCAAAGCTAATACTGGAATCAGTATTCAAGTACACTTTCATACGCAGCGGGAAATATGAGGAACTACCCCTATGACAAAAAAGAAATGCTTTTCAAAACCAAATTCAAAAAGGGCTTCGTTCATCTTCCGGAACCAGAAAGAGATGCAGTCACATGAGTTCCTCTGGTGCCACAGCTGAAGTGTGGGAAACACAAATGAAGAAAAAGAAGAGTTTTGAGTGTGGGAAGCGAGGCAGAGAGAACGCAGAGGGGGAAGTTATCTAAGAGAAAATTACTAAAGTTAGGCATTTCTATTGCACTTTGAACTGCAGCTTAAGAGAAGCTGAGGCTTAGCGCATTTTGCTCGGATGAAAAATGCTGTAATTAAGGTTACTGTTTGGAGACAGGAAATGCCCATGTGATGTAGAGGAAAATACGGCAGATTTAATACATTGGTCTCCCATCACATCTGCAGCAGCGCCAAGTATGGAAACACGCCAGGGTGGTATATATATGGTGCCTTCCCTTGCTTATCTTCACAACAGACATGTGAGACACATCAGACTGAGAGTTACTAGCCAGCCATGACCCAGTTAGCTTCACAGTTGAGTGGGGACTTTGAACTTGGCTAGTCCAGGCTTGCTGCCCCTTCAGCTTAGTCAGAAAGTTGTTTCTCCCTGTCAGGGACTCTGGTAACCTCTGACAGCAAACTGACAGCTGTGTGTGAGCTACCTAAGGCTTGTCAGGCCCGGTCTGAAAGGAAAGGGAATGTGTTCCCTAAGGTGCCCGGTACCAGCAAACAATATATCACTTTTGACATTATTATTTTTTTTTATAGCATGGGTAGGGGCAAAAAATATTCATTCAGAAACACGGCAGTATTCATTGAGAAAGAGGACAGCTCCAATCTAGGATTAGGGAGAAAGACCTTTAGTAACACAACCAAACCAACAGCTGGTTCTGAGCTATGACTAATATTGTGTCTTAGTTCATGGTCATTATCTAGTTCATGGCTTATGGTTGTGAACCATACTGTTTTCCTACAACATGCTTGCACTTGTGTCAGCCAAGTCAACCACAGTCTTGTTGCCTTCTCAGGAGTTCACCCAGCCTCCTTTTATGCTGTCTACAAAGGGATTGCAAAAGCAGGGGAGAGGTTAGGAATCGGACAGCCCGCAATTCGTGCCAGGAGGCCCAAGCTGTACCTTGCATGACATACCTTGCATGTTCAGTCTCCAGCTTAAAGGATATGAGGCAACCAAGCCGGAAAGGACCTCTGTGAAAGCCTTTGCTGGCTCATATCTTGTGTAAGTGTGTCCTACAGTAAGTGGCTAATAACAGAGTGTGCAATCATAATAATAGAATACTTGCTTTTTAGATATATATTATATGAGGAAAAATAAGTCCCATATGTTTACATGACTTCCTTTTTATGATACAGGACTTTCTTTTATCCTTAATGGAACACAATTCCATTAATAGAGTGCCTTGTGGGAATTTTCTTCTTCAGTTACATGGCTTCATAAAACAGTCTTCTTCTTCTTATTAATAATAATAAATAATTTATCGTTTAAAAGCCTGATTTTATTCCAATCTCAGCTCAAGTGCACAATTTTTCATAGGAGTATTTCATAGTGAATTGTATAAAGTGTGTTTTTTAAAAAATAGGACATGCATTTGCTTTCCCTTTAGTCAGTGAGGTTACTTTCCATATGGGCTAAGGTGCGTATAAAAAAGGATACACACACACACACACACAGAGAGAGAGAGAGAGAGAGAGAGAGAGAGAGAGAGAGAGAGAGACCAACACACCAGTCAATGGTTGTTGTTGTTGTTCAGTCGTTCAGTCGGTGTCCGACTCTTCATGACCCCATGGACCAGAGGACGCCAGGCACGCCTATCTTCCACTGCCTCTTGCAGTTTGGCCAAACTCATGCCTGTCGCTTCGAGAACACTGTCCAGCCATCTCATCCTCTGTCGTCCCCTTCTCCTTGTGCCCTCCATCTTTCCCAACATCAGGGTCTTTTCCAGGGAGTCTTCTCTTCTCATGAGGTGGCCAAAGTACTGGAGCCTCAGCTTCAGGATCTGTCCCTTCCAGTGAGCACTCAGGGCTGATTTCTTTAAGGATGGATAAGTTTGATCTTTTGCAGTCCATGGGACTCTCAAGAGTCTCCTCTAGCACCATAATTCAAAAGCATCAATTCTTCTGCAATCAGCCTTCTTTATACCAGTCAATGGTGTAGATGCTCAAAAGACAGATTGGGCAGAAAGGTCTCCTGTGCAAGCCTACTGAAATGAATAGGCACCATGCAAGACCATAGTCCTTCAAAGAAGAGCATGCTAGACCTTCTGTGGTTCTTGGATAGTTTAATAATGAATAAGCATTGGTGCTTTTTTTATTACCCATGTTCTTTTCATATTATTGGTTTAACTGTTCTGGGAACAGTTTGTTTAAAAATAATGAACTATGTCAACATTCTGCGGGAAATGAGGCCATAAGGAGAAACAGTCTTTCTTCTTTCTAAGTATCCTTCTCTACCATGCCAGCATTGTATTAACATTCAGAGTTCTTATTTTTAATTCATAGGAAAACTTACGACATCCGTAACCAAGAAGCAAACAATGTGTAAGAGAGTGGCTGTGATTAGATCCATCCATGGACATCTATTGTCTTATATGACAGGGAGAAATTTATGTATTCAAGTCATGCAATAGACTCCTGGCCATGGTGAATTTCCAGAAGGTCCGCAGAATTTCTGACTCAGCACAGCTCCTCAGATGGTGCCACTGTTCAACTCCCTTTCTGAAGATTTGTGGGACAGACTCTCCAAGTGTCCCTATTCAGTTCATGTCCAGAGACCTCACTGCTCAAGGCTGTCGCTTTCCCGGCTCCCCTATTTGTAGCTTAAGGCCTCAGTTGCAGCAACTGACTTCAGAGACCTTGGGCAGGAGAACAGACCTCCTTCCAGGTAGATTTGGGTAGAGCACCCAGTGGCCTACTATGCATGTAGACTGACTTTCCCGCGTGAATTTAAAGCAACATCTTCAAAATTGCAGCCCTTCTCTTTGATTGCCCAGAAGGTGACATTTTGTTTCACCATGGCAAATAGGTAAAGGTAAAGGGACCCCTGACCATCAGGTCCAGTCGTGTCCAACTCTGGGGTTGCGGCGCTCATCTCGCTCTATAGGCAGAGGGAGCCGGCGTTTGTCCACAGACAGCTTCCGGGTCATGTGGCCAGCATGACAAAGCCGCTTCTGGTGAACCAGAGCAGCGCACGGAAACGCCGTTTACCTTCCCGCTGGAGCGGTCCCTATTTATCTACTTGCACTTTGATGTGCTTTCGAACTGCTAGGTGGGCAGGAGCTGGGACCGAGCAATGGGAGCTCACCCCGTGGCAGGGATTCGAACCGCCGACCTTCTGAATAATCATGGCTATGCAAATCCTGAAGCCACACATACAAACCACAACCTTACCTTATAATTAATGGAGCAGCCTGGTACACCAACCAGATTGATCCTGTTATAGAGTATTGCGTGACACTTCAGACAGCTTCTTGCCCAGGCAGAAACCTGAGTGAGGAATTGAGGGGTCAGGGAGGTAGGGGGCATTAAGGGATTTCAATGACACTAGTAAAATCCCTCTGCAGGGTTTTACACATTCTTAGCGTTCCACCAGATACCAAGATGCACAAGAAGAAGATTCAATCGTGTGATGACATTTCTTTTAAAAAACAACAAAACTTCACAATGTTCCTCACAACACTGTGTCCCCAGCCATGCTCTGTAATCGACACTTTTTGTTTGTTGTTGTTGTTGTTCAGTCGTATCCGACTCTTCGTGACCCCATGGACCAGAGCACGCCAGGCACGCCTATCCTTCACTGCCTCCCGCAGTTTGGCCAAACTCATGTTAGTAGCTTCGAGAACACTGTCCAACCATCTCATCCTCTGTCGTCCCCTTCTCCTTGTGCCCTCCATCTTTCCCAACATCAGGGTCTTTTCCAGGGAGTCTTCTCTTCTCATGAGGTGGCCAAAGTACTGGAGCCTCAACTTCAGGATCTGTCCTTCTAGTGAGCACTCAGGGCTGATTTCTTTAAGAATGGATAGGTTTGATCTTCTTGCAGTCCATGGGACTCTCAAGAGTCTCCTCCAGCACCATAATTCAAAAGCATCAATTCTTCGGCGATCAGCCGTCTTTATGGTCCAGCTCTCATAATTGAAGATGCAGAGCAGTGCATCTCAATGGCCCTGTTGTTGTTGTTGTTGTTGTTGTTGTTGTTGTTGTTGTTGTTGTTGTTTTAATGCATAAAGCCATTACACCTTTAATCTTGTGCACCTTTGAGACTCTGTCTCGCCTTCCCTTCCTTCTCTCTTTCCAATGGAATCCACCAAAAGCAAGCCTGGAGATTCCTGCTCAGGTGAAACTTCTGAGGGCTTGCCAAAAGTAGAATGGGTTTCATTGTAGCAGCAATAACAGCAAGTGGCTTAAACATGTTTCTGCTGAAGGCAACACATGTTTTTATAAGCAGAGACTGTGGAGGATTTAAATACCTGAATTCTCTTTTCAGTGCATACTTGCCATCCTCCCAGGAGAGGATCACCTATTCCTCATGCCGTCATCAGGCAGGAGTAAACTGCAGATGTGAAGCCCAGTGAGATGAGAGGCCCAGACGAAAAAACCTGTTCATACACGTAGCCCTCAAACATCCGCTGCCACTGGCTGCTACTGCATTTTATTTCGGAAGAAT
The DNA here is from genome assembly GCA_900245905.1 of Lacerta viridis. Classification (NCBI taxonomy): domain Eukaryota; kingdom Metazoa; phylum Chordata; class Lepidosauria; order Squamata; family Lacertidae; genus Lacerta; species Lacerta viridis. The sequence continues at coordinate 115,367 of OFHU01003095.1, forward strand.
TTAACCATTTTTGTAGGAAAAGCAAAGAAGAGTGGAAGGGAGGGGAGAGAGCAAAACAAGGGAAGACTTTTTCATTTAAAAAAAATATTGATTTTTGCAAGTTTGAATTATGGCCATTTATTTTTAAGCCACAAGTGCCACGCAAACAATTAAGAAACACATTTTCCATAATTTTCAGCTGGTGATCTGTTTTGATTTCTGTGTGGTTTTTATTGCATTATAATTGTTGTAAATGGCTTTGATATTTTATATGAAATTGCAGTACACAAATATTTTTTTAATAACATGGACACATAATAAAAACTAAATAAATAAGAAATAAAAAAATCTTTCCAGTAGCACCTTAGAGACCAACTAGGTTTGTTCTTGGTATGAGCTTTCGTGTGCATGCACACGAAACAAACTTAATTGGTCTCTAAGGTGCCACTGGAAGGATTTTTTTTATTTTTTATTTTCATTTTGTTTTGACTATGGCAGACCAACACGGCTACCTACCTGTAACATAATAAAAAGTTAGCTTATCAATAATGGTAACTGTCTTCTTCACTTGACAGAGGCCCTATGTCCAGGCAGAAATTCAAATGATTCACATTTTCATAGCAGAAGAAAGCAGTAGCTGTTGAATTTCTCTCCCTTGGTCAGCTTCTATCAGTTAAATATATATATATATATATATATATATATATATATATGACAAATCTTTCTATGTTAAAAATGCCATTTCCATTTTCTATGTTAAAAAAACCCAACTACCTTTAGGAATCAGTCTTACATTTGCAAACCATGATGACCTCTTGCATTTTTAGAGGTGTTTTTAATTTTTTTTTTAATATCTCTCTTTATTATTTTAAAAAAGTACACATACAAACACAAATACACATATACACAAACATAAACACACAAAGTAAACATCCTTTTCTTTTCTTATTTACAAATAAGTTCTTGTACCTCCAATTATCCTTATTGCATATTAAACTATTATATTTATGTCACGTACAGTTATATATTTCATTAACAAATCATATTTTTCCATCCTTAAGTCTCTATTAATTACTTTAAAAGGTTCAGTCAGCATCTGCCATTAGGTGTTTTTAAATTTAAATTTTCTTTTAAGTCGCAGAGTTAACATTCCCCAAGTATGCAGAAGCCATCCCCTTATTTTGGGGCGGTCTCATTTCACTTACAAACTAGTTCATCCGTCGAATATTTGTAACAATGACTATCTGCCAAGTGCTCAGCCTAGTTCTTTGTGGCATCTTGCACTGCATCTTTGGTTGTCTCTGGAGCTGAAGGAGAGGAGGACAGAGACTGAAGAAAGAGCTGTGAGTGCGGGGGCCCGCTTCCCCCATTCTTTGGACCCCTGGGGAAACCCAACATATCTGCTGCACCTGGAACAGGGTGTAGAGAGTGAAGCTGAATGGGACACAGCTGTGGGCAGCTTGAGGAAGTAACATCCACCTTGGGCCTGCACATAAAAAACAGGTCTAGAGGGAGAGACTAGAGCGACGTACGCTGTTTCGAGGAACTCTTCTCATTGTGAGCTGAGAGTTTGTTTGGACTCTGGGTGAGAACCCGTAAACTCAGAGGGCGGTTATGTCAGCAGGGAAATGAACTGATATTGATAACTTCGTATTCGTGTAACATTTTTATATGTAACTGTGTATTGTTGTAATATTTTTGTTTTGTCAGTTGTGGCTTCAGTTGCATGTCGATATCCCGACCCCTCCCGTGAATAAATAAGACACAAGACACCGTATATAAGGTTAAATGGAGAATAAAAGGCCACAACTTTATTGGTTCCGGATGTTGAGCGGTATTGGCTTTAGGCATTGGATCTAACTAGACTATATCCGACTCCAGTACGACGTGCTGGCAGTCCAGGAAGGGATAACCACTGTTGGGTGAGCCCTTGCTGCTGCACATCAGCTAAGGACTCACCCTGTGATCACCGATCTGGGGCGTATTTTTAATATATTAAAACAGAATAGAAATCAAATAATCCATCAATCAATTTGTAGCCATCCTTGTATCACTCTTGTATTGACATATGCTTGGAAAGATTTGCACTACGATCATAAATCAATTTTAGAACAGTTTTTTTTTTATGGTCTTCCTGAAAGAGTTAAAGAAATGATCGTTTTAGGAGAGGATTCTGTGTCACTCAGCCACAATTTCCATGACTCCTTGGCAATTAAATTGTTTTAAGGCTGCAGTGCAGATGTGAGTCAAAGCATCAGCTGACCATCTCTTGATTAATGGTGTGTGTTTTGGAAGTCATATGGCAATTACAATCATCATCAAAGTATAATTTTAAAAAGAATTAATACTACATCTGCAGGATATTAGCATAATGAACAGTCAGAGATCATATCCTCCAGTTTGGAAATCAACTATATTTCTGTCTTACTGTCATGGGCTCGGTCCAAATGGAAAGCAGCTTACAACAACCTTGCAGTGTAGTCTCATATTGTCCTGGACCTGTTGTTGTTCAACATCTTTATAAACAACCTGGATGAGGGAACTGGGGGATGCAGATGTCACCAAATTGGGAGAGGTAGCTAATACCCCAGAAGACAGAATTGGGATTCAAAATGACCTTCACAGGTTGGAGAACTGGGCCCAAGCTAAAAAATGAATTTCTATAGGGACAAATATACTTCTACACTAAGGCAGGAATAATCAACTGCACTAATATATGATTGGAGACACCTGACTTACCATGTAGTACATGTGGAAAGGATCTAGGAGTCTTAGTAGACCACAAACTGAACATGAGTCAACAGTGTGATACAGGAGCAAACAAGCTAATGCAGAAGTATAGTGTCCTGATCAAGAGAAGTAATATTCTCACTCTATTCTGCTTTGGTCAAACCACACCTGGAATTCTGTGGCCAGTTCTGGGCACCACAATTTAAGAAGGATATTGACAAGCTGGAATGTGTGCAGAAGAGGGCAACCAAGATGATCAAGAATCTGGAAACCAACCCTTATGAGGAACAGTTGAGGGAACTGGGTATGTTTGACCTGGAAAAGAGGAGACTGAGAGGAGGAGATGGTGATCATAAATGATTTATCTGCTGCCCATCTGACTGGGTTACCCCAGCCACTCTGGGCAGCTTCCACACAGATAAGATAGCCATCAACAAATATCTCAAGGGCAAGATGGAGCAAGCTTGTTTTCTCTTGCTCTGGAGGGTAGGACTCAAACCAATGGGTCCAAGTTACAATAAAGGAGATTCCAACTAAACATCAGGAACAAAATAAAAAATAAAATAAAAATTCCTTCCAGTAGCACCTTAGAGACCAACTAAGTTTGTTCTTGGTATGAGCTTTCATGTGCATGCACAGTATCTGAAGAAGTGTGCATGCACACGAAAGCTCATACCAAGAACAAACTTAGTTGGTCTCTAAGGTGCTACTGGAAGGATTTTTTTATTTTTTATTTTGTTTTGACTATGGCAGACCAACACGGCTACCTACCTGTAACTAAACATCAGGAAGAACTTTCTGACAGTAAGAGCTGTTCAACAGTGGAATGGATGTATTTCTCCTGCCTGAAATACAAGCCTGTGGTTTCTTCTTGGAAGGAAAGATTTCCGAGTAACATTTTGATGAGACAGGCTTTGTATTCACCCTAACAATGGGACATAAACTACACAAGCACCATAAGGAATGAATTGGAATATGAATTCCTAGAAGCAATGGATAACTTGCCATGAAGGCACTGCGGAAAACACATAAAGAGAAGAAGGTGATGTGAGAAGACAGCCGTGTGCATAATCTTCAGCAGTCATGCAAAGACCACCTGGGAGAGCTCGTCTCATTTGGTGAACCTCTTCTTCCAAAGGGAGTGAAAAATTCCAAACACAACTTCACCATCCCTGCGGAAAAGGGATTTTGCTGAAACAAATATTGGACCCAAACCTCCTTGCCAAGACTGCTGATTCCTGGACCTTTTTAGTCATTTCCATAGTCCACCTCCCCTGCTTGTGGGCCAATTAGAACCCAAAGGAGACAGCTGAGTAAACTGGTAATTTTGGGGGAACATTTCTGGATCTCTTCAACGGTATGATTTATTAGGGGATCTTTAGTTTTGCTTCCGGAGCAATGTTGACATATCTACCTGGGCAAGGGAAGAGGAGAGGCTGTTTCCTCATGCCCATCCCTGTACATTTTTGAGCACTACATAGATCAGTGCCGTACCTATGGGGGGCAGGGGGCTAGCTGCGTTTTTTTGCCCCAGGTGAAGCAAGCAGATAAATAGGTACCACTCCGACGGGAATCCGACAGGAAGGTAAACAGCGTTTCTGTGCGCTGCTCTGGTTCGTCAGAAGCGCCTTAGTCACGGTGGCCACATGACGCGGAAGCTGTCTGTGGACAAACGCCGGCTCCCTTGGCCTATGGAGCGAGATGAGCACCGCAACCCCAGAGTCGTCCGCAACTGGACTTGACAGTTTGCAGGTCAGAATTTGGGAACTTTTTGTTCAATTTAGTGTTGTTTTAAAAATCATTTCTTTGATTGGCTTTAGCTAGTTGATGTTAGCTATAATTGTATAGAAGAAGTATTGTTTCGAATGATTTAAATGTTTAAGAATGTTTTAGGATTAGTAATTCAAGTAATGAACTATATTTGATTAATTAATGTCTTAAAGACTATTAAGAAGATTGGTAAATGTTAAGAAAAAAGATACAAAGTTACTAAAGTATATTGATTTTGAACGCAGTTGAGGGAGCGGGGGAAGTCCCCCCCTAAGAAGATAGAAACAAGAATTAAATAATGAAGTTTATTGTTCCTGTTTATGTAGGTTTGTATAAGTTTTCTTTTATTTTTTGTTTGTTGTTTGATGTGTTTATTATGTTTTTTTTTTCATTGAGTATTTGTGTATGTATTGTGTTTTTGTTGTTGTTTAATGCGAAAATAATAAAATATTTTAAAAAAATAAAAAAATAAGAAATAAGAATCACTTCTTTGAATTTATAACATATCAATGCAATATTCAAATATTGGCCAATGAACAGCTCCTCTGACTTATCCTGCTTTATATCAGTATCACTGTGCCATAACTTTTTTTTTTTTTTAAAGGAGCATCCCACCTGATCAGAGATAGTTGGCCATCTCCATTCCAGACAGTTCACAGTGCAGGGCTCAGTTACAGGAAGTATGTCTAAAGCCTAATGTAGCTTTTCCCCCACAATGCCGGTGGGAGAGCAAAGTATGTTGGTCAACTTTGTTACTTTCTGATGGCCCCGTGCATCCATTATGAGTGAGATAAGCAGCTCCTTTGTTCATAATTAAAAAAATAAGTCATGCAATAACAGGAGCTGAGCTGAGATTTTTGTTGTTGTTTAAGAAAATGCAGAAACCGCACACATTCAAATGCACAATGGAGAGTGGTTTGGCTCCTGTTGCCATTTTTGAGGGAAAGTAAACATCCATCCATGCTACACCTGGCAGTCTTAGGTGTAATAATAATGATGCTGATGCTGATGATTTATTATTTATACCCCGCCCATCTGGCTGAGTTTCCCCAGTGACTCTGGGCGGCTCCCAATTGAGTGTTAAAAACAATACAGCATTAAATATTAAAAACTTCCCTAAACAGGGCTGCCTTCAGATGTCTTTTAAAAATAGGATAGCTGCTTATTTCCTTGACATCTGGGAGGGCGTTCCACAGGCAGGACCGGTGCTAGGGTTTCTTGCGCCCTAGGAGACCACCTTCTGGCGCCCCCGCCCCCCGCCAAAGCCTGCTTTAGCGGGAGGTGGGGGGGTGGAGAGGCAAGCAGCAGTTTCTCCGCTGTAGCGGAGAAGCTGCTGCTCGCCCCCCGCGCCCCCCGCCAAAGCCTGCTTTAGCGGGAGCCGGGGGGTGGTGTAGGGGGCAAGCAGCACCTCTCCGCTACAGCGGAGAAGCTGCTGCTAGCCCCCCCCGCCCAAGCCTGGCCAGCGCCCCCTCCATTTTGGCGCCCTAGGCAATTGCCTAGTTCGCCTTAATGGACGTGCCGGCCCTGTCCAAAGGGCAGCCACCACTACCGAGAAAGCACTCTGCCTGGTTCCCTGTAGCCTCACTTCTCGCAATGAGGGAACTGCCAGAAGGTCCTCGGCGCTGGATCTCAGTGTTCGGGCTGAATGATGGGGGTGGAGACGCTTCTTTAGGTATACTGGACCGAGGCTGTTTAGGGCTTTAAAGGTCAGCACCAACACTTTGAATTGTGCTCGGAAATGTACTGGGAGCCAATGTAGATCTTTCAGGACCAGTGTTATATGGTCCTGGCGGCCACTCCCAGTCACCAGTCTAGCTGCTGCATTCTGGATTAGTTGCAGTTTCCAAGTCACCTTCAAAGGTAGCCCCACGTAGAGTGTAGTCAGGAGGGCGGGGGGAGGGGGTTGCTACCCTGCTTAGGAGAGCAGATGCTGTGAAGCTTAACCAACCACCAGCCTACCTGCATCTCAGACTACTAGATGGGATGGATCTGCTCAACAAATGGACCATCTGTGAAGGCAGATGATGATGATGATGATGATGATGATTTTATTTATACCCTGCCCTCCCCAGCCAAGTCCGGGCTCAGGGCGGCTAACACCAGGTATAAAAACAATTCCTTAAAATACAACTTAAAAACAAGATTAAAAGACAACATTAAAAATGCAGCCTCAAATCAAAAACTGTTTGGGGAAGAAAATGTCAAATCTTCACCAAGGCCAACTATCCAGACTGGTCCTACGTGGGCCAGAAAAAAGCCAGGGAAGTCCCCAAATAGGAGTTCCATCACAGAAGGAAAAGGAAAGAGGGGGAGGGGATCAAGTTGATTCCAAGCCAAAGGCCAGGCGGAACAACTCTGTCTTACAGGCCCTGTGGAAAGAAATCAGATCCCGCAGGGCCCTGGTCTCATGAGACAGAGCGTTCCACCAGGCCGGAGCCAGTGGGAAGACTCCATCCCTCCACATCTGTAAGAGGGATCTAGGATGCCTTTCACCAACCCATATTTGAGATGAATTTTCCCATTGGAGAAATGCTGGCTGAATTCTACAGAAGGTCCATATGACTCTGACTGTCTTTCTGTTCAGTGCAGAAACCAAGCTGGACCACACAATAATATATCTTTTAAGAGCAGTGTTATAACTGATGACAGTTTCTCCAGGCTCTGGGAGATTTCCACTGAGTCGCCAGGTAAGTTTCCCCGGGCTTCTCTGAAGGAGCAGCAAGGAAGGAAGGAAAATCTTTTGTTTACCTGTTCTTTTAAAGGGAGAGGGAATATTACACACTCCCTAGGCACCTGGCAGTCTGTGAGATAGGCAGCCACATGCTTCATTCATTCATTCATTCATTCATTTATCTATCCATTTTGTTGTAACGTGGGGATCGTGATTCAGCAAGTGATTTCAGCTCTGACATAGCAGGCAGGAGACAGCTTCTTCATGTAACACTCTTTATTCAGACAAACAAGACTGGGGAACTGAGGAGAGGGATGCTACATTTATAGGGACAGAAAGACTGGCTAGAAAGGATACATTTTGGAGGGAACAATCTCAAGCAATCACAAAGCTGCCTTTTGGTGGGAACCAATAAGACTGAGGATCCAAATGCAGCAACTTGAATGAACCAATAGTAGCTGTTCCTTCTGGAACAGGAAGGCAGTTACTTTCCCCTAATGTGAATACAGACAATAATAATACAGATATTATAACCCTTGAATCAATACACAACACATTCATTCATTGTTAACAGTATTTAGCAGAGCAACTGAGAAATAATCCAGTGACACAAATTAACTTAAATATACAAGCAAGCATCTCTGCCTGCATCTTGGATGATCAGAGGTGGTGGTGGGGAGTCTTAAGTGAGCCTCCTGGCTCAGCTAGACTGCCCCCCCCCCCCGCCTCACGTCACATTCTGGGATGTTGACAGTTTTTAAAACTAAAACTAAAGAAAACCCTTTGCCCTTACAAAATTGTTTCAAGCAACCCCATGAGGGACTTTGTTTTTGTTTTGTTTTGTTTTACTTTCGCATGCCAGGATATCCAAGGCAGGCAAACAACAAAACAAAACAGAACCACCACCACCCCCTTCATCGCAGTGGAGTCCTGACTGTATTTCAAGACTGGCTCAGACGCCTCTGGAGAGCAAGCAAGCTTTGCAGCCATTCCCTAAATGCCTCCACCCCCACCGGAAACAGTGATTCCGGCTCAGATTCCAATGGGGGTGGAATTCTCCCTGTTTGCTGCGCTCTGGTTCACAGTTTGGGGCTTCAGGAGAAATCACCCACACGGTTGTGCTGGATTATCAAGTGGAGTTGATAAGGCCTGGTTTGCCATTGGTTTCCATGTCAAGTGAAAATTCAGGGTTTTTCTAGGAGCTTTATGGGGGGTGGGGAATATGAAGAATAGAGAACATTTCAATTGCCAACATTTCTCAGAGAGTATGGGTCCATGCATCCCGTATGTGTAAATACCGTGTATACATTGATTATAGTCTACACTGTATTTATTGCAGCCTATGGTGGAAGTTTTTAATTTTGAAATTCATTTCAGAAAATTGTTCTGTTTTGATGTTTTATAATTCCCCCTCTGTGATCTGCCTTGTGAGGTGTGTGTGTGTGTGTGTGTGTGTGTAGAACAGCTTTGGACAGAATCCTTTATTTAAACTGAGGTTTCAGTTTCCAGTTGAAACAGGAATAAATTGCTTCTGTTAAATCATTTAGGACAGTGACATTTTCTTGGTATTAATTTCCAAAGCATCAAAATCCCAGCTAAGAAGGTGAAGGTGAAAAGACAGTTTTTTAAACCAGGAGCTGTGGCTAATTTGTACGGTTTGTCCTGCTGTGGCCACTGAATACCTGCCACCCCCGCCCCCAAAAGCAAACTCTAGGATGGTTTTAGCCATTTCTGTTCAGGTAGGAAAAGTGGTACCCAGGCTGCTGTATTAGTTTGCTACTTGCCCTTTCCCGCTTTCTTAAAACACAGGGTACCTTTCAGAAAGGCATAGGGCATATATGTTCCTCATGCATGCATGACCTCAGAACCCTACTATATAATTTTTACTTCATTCTTCTACACGTGTTTATAGCAGGTTAATATAACCTAGAGCCTCTTTGCCCTGGGTGACCCTTTTCTTCTGGTTGTAAATTTTTTTTAAATGGTTTCAGTATTGCATTTTTATATGTGCTTGTATCCTGCTGCCCTGAAGCCCTTAAGGTGACAGACGTAAGGTAAGAAATCCAGTTAATATTATTAACCACCATTACAAGTATTATTAATTAAGTAATTAATAGCTAATTAATTATACCACTGCCAAAATGGCTCCTAAGCAGCTAACCACTATAAAATCACCCCGTAATTAAAATATGCAACATTAAAACATCCTTACTTAAAATATATAATAAAACAAACAATTTTAAAAAACGTAAGAGTGAAACGTAGTTTTAAAAATAAAACCACAAATTCAATTCAGTGGAATTCTTGTCTGAATAACTGTGTATTAAGGAGCCAGTAGAATGCCAGCTAGCAGTTCGAAAACACATCGAAGTGCAAGTAGATAAATAGGTACCACTCTGGCGGGAAGGTAAACGGCGTTTCCGTGCGCTGCTCTGGTTTGCCAGAAGTGGTTTGTCATGCTGGCCACATGACCCGGAAGCTGTACGCCGGCTCCCTCGGCCAGTAAAGCGAGATGAGCGCCGCAACCCCAGAGTCGGACGCGACTGGACCTAATGGTCAGGGGTCCCTTTACCTTTACCTAGGATGCCAACACTAATGGGGTCTCCTCTTTTGTTTCAGCGGGGAGGGGCATTCTACACTACTAGTGCCAACAAGGGGGAAAGCCCACCTCCACATTACCATGTGGAGAAGGAGGCGGCCCCCTAGGAAGTCCATTAGAAAATGAGTTTCAGGCATCAGCATGTTAAAAAAGGCATCCTTGCAGATCAGTTGTATGCAGATTGACAAGAAGATGTTGACAAGAAAATGACTCTGAATATCCTTTTCAGTGTCATATATCATTGCATGGAACAGGTTAGGCTATGAATTCTGAACCTAATGAATTTAAATGAGTATACCAAACACCATAATGAAGTTATGAAACTATGCTACCATAAATATAATAGCAGTGGAAGTCTATCTTTGACCAGCAAAGTGCTACGAGGACAGAAACCACCAGAAACTATGGCCATTGTAACAATCACTCACATCTATTTCAAACCTATTTATTACATATATGGTAGCCAACTCGTTTCCTATAATTTGCTGCATGGAATGTCCAATTAGGACCTATTATGACTGTAAATGGGAGACACAGCCATGCCCTTGTGGGAGGTACAATATGAAAAGCACATACTATAAAAAGCACATACATACAAATTTGGGTTATGTACAAACATTCATCTTCAGTTATGCAAATAATTATTATTCTGATTTGCAGAATAAATCAGCACCTGCATAAGAAATCGAAGAAAAAGTAAAGGCAGTCATGTCTTTTTTCCATTAAGAAAAATTCCAAAATACATATTAAGGCAATATATTTATTAGACCAACCTAAAGTGTCCCAGAATAGCGTGGAACATTTTGGGCTCTCAGAATTGTAGAGTTGGAAGGGTCCTTGAGCTGTTAGGGATTTCAAAGTGCCTACGTGCAGAAAGTCAGCTTATCACCTCTGTAGCAATTACCAGTTGGCAGAAAGCCAAGATCTGCTCTCTCTCCAGACCCTTAGCAATGACCTGTGATTGGTCAATGAGTTCCTAAAGAATGAGCTCTGTGTGAGAGCTTGTTGGTGGTTGGTTGTTAGTGGTGTACTGAAGGTTGAGAGAGAGAGACAGAGAGGAGAGGTTTTATGTTTTGTTTCTTTTATTTGTAAAGTCTGTACATAGTAACTTATGGATACTAGTTGCTTCAATAAATACTGTATATAGTTATCCAAGTGCTGTGCTGAGTTCCTGCGTTGTGCTGTCCAGTTAATGCTCTACAGCCAGAAGCTTCAAGAAAACCTGCGGTTAACTCTGCTGTGTCCAGGACTACGTTATTTCCTGACACTAAATCTTAAGATGAGCCACATCTTGTCCAACCTCTGCAATGCAGGAATCTCAACTAAAGCATCCATGACAGATGGCCATCCAACCTCTGCTTAGAAGCCTCTAGTGAAGGAAAAGCCACCAGCTTCCAATGGAGTCCATTCCACTGTCAGAGGATGGGACCCAATGGCTTCAAATTACAAGAAAGGAGATTCCGACTAAACACCAGGAAGAACTTTCAGACAGTAAGAGCTGCTTGACAGTGGATCCATGATTCTATGATTTGGCCAATCATTTTCAAACTGTTCCTTACATAGAATGCTACCTTATATCAGGTCAGACCATTTGTGCATCTAGCTCAGTATTGTCCACACTGACTGGTGGTAGCTCTCCAGGGTTTCAGACAGGGATTTCTCCTGGCCTGATTTGCAGATGCTGGAGACTGAACTTGGGACTTCCTGTATGCAAAACAGATGCTCTACCAGGGAGCTACAGCAATTCCTGGGAAGCTTATCAGGAATTACTCGATAAGGTGGTCAGAAGTGACGGACAAGATTTTCTGAGACAGTGTGTCACCCAATACTCATCTTTCCCTACAATGGAGAGCCCAAGACAATGTTCGATGTGTTCTTGGTCACAATGTCCTGGCCAATGTCCGATATGAAAGGAGCATAAACCCTTGTATATTCACTAGAATCATTTGCGATTCACTACAGTTGCAATGCGGGTGGCGCTGTGGGTTAAACCACAGAGCCTAGGGCTTGCCGATCGGAAGGTAGGCAGTTCGAATACCTGCGGCGGGGTGAGCTCCCGTTGCTCGGTCCCTGCTCCTGCCAACCTAGCAGTTCGAGAGCATATCAAAGTGCAAGTAAATAAATAGGTACTGCTCTGGCGGGAAGGTAAACGGCGTTTCTGTGCACTGCTCTGGTTCGCCAGAAGCGGCTTTGTCATGCTGGCCACATGACCCGGAAGCTGTACGCCAGCTCCCTCGGCCATTAACGTGAGAGGAGTGCTGCAACCCCAGAGTTGGGCACGGCTGGACCTAACGGTCAGGGGTCCCTTTACCTTTACAGTTGCAATGCCTCTTGACAGATGAGTCGATATGGGGAGGGGAGTCCTTTTGGGGGTAGAAAGTTTGAAAACCACTGCATCCAGAAACGTATACTACCTCCTTCTCCCTTTAAATCTTTTCTAATCTGAGTAATGGTACCCAATTTATACTTCACAGTTACTTTTGAGAAATTTTAATAGCACAACATGTCTGAGAGGATAAGCTGATCCTTTAAAAAAAAAAAGAGGATTTTTAAAAATCTGGCTCTTATTAACTAATGCGCTTGCCAAAGAAAACTAAGTGTTCTCATTTTCTGAGAACAACTGGAAAACATTTTTTCTCCTGCTGCCTTTTTGCAGTTCAGCTGCTTTTGTTGGGGAAGGTATTGTTTTTATTATTTTGCGCGGTGATGCTAAATATATTTCCGTGATAGACTAGCCTCGAGGTCCGTGTCAAAACTCATCAGCACCTCTGCGTGTGCGTGCGTGCGTGCGTGCGTGTAAAGGCTACACCTTTCTGGAGACTGCTCAGGTGTGGCAAATTGAGTGTTAGGCTCAGACTGGAGATACTTTGAATTTCCACCAAGGCTGGGACTATGTGAGCTGCACGCCATGGGGAGGGGGGAGAGGGCAATCCTGTGCCTTGTTATTCCCTTGTACCTCCCAATGCCAGCAGCAAGGGATTCGGAGCATGATGGGGATGTCGTGGGGACTGCGCAAGCAGGCAAAACACAGTGCCATTCCCCCAAACACGCATAATGTTTTATTCGTAGATCCAAATCCCTCTTTCTATTTCCAAAAGGAAATGCCCAAAACGCTTTACACCCAGGCAGCTAATTAAACAATGAAAACATTAGGAAATCAACAACAGCGGGTGCTTCCACATTTTCAGTGTTCTTGAAGTGTTCCAGACACTCATTTTTGGGTCCATATCCATATGGCACTGTGCTGGATTTGAGCATGCCCCAATTCCTCCATTAGATTAAGTTTCCCCTAGCTGGAAAAAAATACCAACCCTGATAGGCACAGTGGAGGCATGAAACGTGTTTGTTTCAAAACTGGTTCAAACAAAACCATTCAATATTTGGAGTCGTTACTTGTCTGGCGTCTTAAAGTGAAGCTTCTTGTTATGGGTGTGCTATCCCAACCCAACTTGCCTGTTCCTTTTTTTTAAAAAAATAATTATTATTATTCAGTTTTCCATTTTAATAATCCAATAAAAACCACATTGAAACATTCTAAATTACAATACAATCAAAATAGCCAAATATAAAAGGCAAATCTTTGGGTGACTTCCCATGCTCTGAATTTCGCGGAGTGCTGATCATCTAATATCACATTGTATTTCTTAGTTAGTCAATAAACCACTCCGATGTCGATCCTTCGTTTAATTTTCATTTATGTTTGCAGCCGCTGGTCTGTCCAACTTTCGCCTTCGTAGTTCTGTATGAAATATTCTTCCCTGTTTCAACTCACCTGTCCCATTTTGGTACAGCACAGCACCCCCCGGTGCACTTCAATTAGGGAGCAGCCATAAAAGTCTGCCTTTTGCTTTCACTTGGACTAACAACCATGAAAAAGAAGCAGTGGTTGCAATGGCGGCAGCAAGAGACCCTTGGCAACAAATATCAGTTGGGGAGAAACAAAAATCCAGGAGCAGCTCAGCAGCCGTCACAGATATTTTGTTTATTTAGAGCACATTATTCAATATTTGTTTGCTTGGCAACACGAAGAGGGACGCGAGTGGCGCTGTGGTCTAAACCACAGAGCTTAGGGCTCGCTGATCAAAAGTTCGGCGGTTCGAATCCCCGCGAATGGGGTGAGCTCCCGTTGCTCGGTCCCAGCTCCTGCCCACCTAGCAGTTCGAAAGCACGTCAAAGTGCAAGTAGATAAATAGGTACCGCTCCGGCGGGAAGGTAAACGGTGTTTCCGTGCGCTGCTCTGGTTTGCCAGAAGCGGCTTTGTCATGCTGGCCACATGACCCGGAAGCTGTACGCCGGCTCCCTCGGCCAATAAAGCAAGATGAGCGCCATAACCCCAGAGTCGGACACGACTGGACTTAATGGTCAGGGGTCCCTTTATCTTTACCTTTATGAAGTGGACAGCAGAAGTAAGAAAGGGGAAGGACTCTGCATGTACAAAATAGTGACATTCAAATAGTGACAGGATATAAAAGGTAAAGGGTAAAGAGACCCCTGATCATTAGGTCCAGTCGTGGATGACTCTAGGGTTGCAGCACTCATCTCGCTTTACTGGCCGAGGGAGCCAGCATACAGCTTCCGGGTCATGTGGCCAGCATGACTAAGCCGCTTCTGGTGAACCAGAGCAGCGCACGGAAATGCCGTTTACCTTCCCACCGGAGTGGTACCTATTTATCTACTTGCACTTTGATGTGCTTTCGAACTGCTAGGTTGGCAGGAGCTGGGACCGAGCAACGGGAGCTCACCCCATCGTGGGGATTCGAACCGCCGACCTTCTGATCAGCAAGCCCTAGGCTCTGTGGTTTAGACCACAGCGCCACCCGCGTCCCTGTTAGTGACAGGATGTAGCGAATGCCAATATATAAAATTTGGAAAGTTGTGGAAGAGGCTGTGCCAGTCCCGACTCTGATTAAAATGGGATGGGGGGGGGAGAGGAAAGCAGAATAGTTTATGTAAAAATAAAAAAATAAAAAGCCTACTGGCAAAGTGGGAGCCAGAAGAACCTCCTGGGGCACAGAGTTCAATGTTTGCTCATTCTGGGCAAGTCATGCCAAGAGTTAAATACCCCACATAGTTGCTGAGAGGACAAAATGGAATAACTTCAAGAGGGAAAAAGAACTGTGTAAGAAAGGAAGTGCCATATATTTCAAGTAAAACTTATTTCCATAGGAAATAGTCTTTACAAACAAGTAGGGCAATTACATCCACTCATATTTTCAACATTCATTCCCCCCCCCCGAAAGAAATGCAGTGAGCTACCTCAAACTTTTGTTTAAGCATGGTGACAGGCTTAAACAACTGCTTTAAGAGTCAGTTACAGGTAGGTAACCTTGTTGGTCTGCCATAGTCAAAACAAAATAAAATAAAATTTCCTTCCAGTAGCACCTTAGAGACCAACTAAGATACACATGTGTATCTGAAGAAGTGTGCATGCACACGAACGCTTATACCAAGAACAAACTTAGTTGGTCTCTAAGGTGCTACTGGAATGAATTTTTTTATTTTATTTTGCTTTAAGAGTCATTTCCCTTGAAAATCATTTTCATTTGAAAGGCATCAAAAATAAAGGGTAACAGCATTGTCTTTATTCTCTCCCCCCCCCCGCATATTTTACAGCTGTTTTGATCCTTGTTGTCTTGTCTAATGGTGCAGCTAAGTAATTTTAGACAGTTGTCTTGACGGTCTTATGGAGTCCCTTGAAACGCGACCTACACAATTATTCCTGGTCTTACTGTCTTTATTGAGAAATTCCACTGTGTTCAAGAGAACTCATTCCATCTAAACGAATTCCTCTTAAATTAATTTATTTCTCCAAATTAATGTTCTGCACAGACGATATATTTTCTCAAATTCATTACCCACTTAGATCGTGTCTCAAATCAATTCTTCCTCAATTAACCTGCAGTCCACTCACGTCCCTTTCCTGACCCCAACTCCAGGCATGGTGAGATTAAACACTGTTAAAGTGGTTTTTTCTTTCTTTCTTTCTTGTAGGAAGGACAAAGAGCAGGCCAGCAAGGCTCTGTATTCAGGAAATGCTGCATGCTGGTGCAAAGAGATGTCTTGCTGCATGTTTGAATGCTTCCTAGGATGGGGGACCTTCCTGGCGTAGAAAAATAACATGTCCAAAAAAAAAGAAAGCCTATATTGAACTCTTCGCTTTGGCATAATTTTATATTTGCAGAGGCTGGGTAAAAAAACAAAGCTCCACTTGGAATTTAAAAATAGGGATATCAGCGGATTCTGATGGAAAGGGGAGCTGGCCTTTACTTATTTGTCCCATGTCAGGAATGGAAATCAGCCCAGTGGCATTTGCTGTTGTTTGGTCTGTCCACATAGAATAGGAATCGGGACTTTAGTGTTGCGGCACCCACCCTTTAAATACCAGACAGGAGTTAAAACAAAATAAAAATTTCTTTCCAGTAGCACCTTAGAGACCAACTAAGTTTGTTCTTGGTATGAGCTTTCGTGTGCATGCACACTTCTTCAGATACCTTCAGATACCTTCTTCAGATTCTTCTTCAGGTATTCTTCACATACCTTCAGATACCTTCTTCAGATTCTTCAGGTATCTGAAGAAGTGTGCATGCACACGAAAGCTCATACCAAGAACAAACTTAGTTGGTCTCTAAGGTGCTACTGGAAAGAAATTTTTATTTTGTTTTGACTATGGCAGACCAACACGGCTACCCACCTGTAAGCAGACAGGAGTTGTTACTGTCGTCATTTTGGTGCCTCCTGAAGACCTTCCTCTTTCAATGAGCTTTTTAAATCCACATCTTTCCCAGCCTGCATTTGTACTATACAGCGTTTTCTTTTGAACATTCCGCTGTTTGTGTGCTTGCTATCCTGGACTCACCTGGAAGGAAAGGCGGTATATAACTTTGAGAATGATGATGATAATGTTACAAATCGGGTTCTCACTTGGGAGAGCACGCGTTGCGGTGGGGGCTAGCAAGACACCTCCCTGGTAGCTGGGCGGGTTTGGTTAGCTGGCCACAGCTCTTACCGGTCCCTGCCTGTTGCTGAGGAGAATTGAATGTATCAATGTTGTGATGGACAGCCCAGCATCCTTTATATTGCCCTGCAAGCAGAGAGTTCCTCCTCTTGGCTGCGTGCTTCGGATCACCCACCCTCCCTCCCTTTATTTTAGGCCTCTGCATTTGACCTTGCAACTGCCTGTCATGGGGTCATCTGCTTTTGGGGCAGGGGCCCAGTAGGAATTTTGTCCATTTGGCTGATTGGCTGTTGCCATTTGGTTTTCGCCTACTGCAGTAGCAACTAGTCACAACTTGTAAGGTTGGCGGTTAGGCATTGGTTATTGTGTTGGTTACTGGATGGGTGGTGCCCACCTCCAGAATCATGGTGATGATGGTACAGGGAATTCCGTTAAAGGAATCCGGCGGCTCTTTATGCTTTGTCCGAACCCCTGGTAGGGGATAGGGCTGTAGCCAGAGCCCCCGGGACCTCTGGGGTGAGGCCCCCCCTTCCAGAATGATGATGGTGCAGGGAATTCCATTAAAGGAATCCAGGGGCTCGATATGCTTTTGTCCGAACCCCCGGTAGGGGGACAGGGCCACGCAAGAGCCCCTGGGACCTCTGGGGAGAGGGAGGGCTCTGCTCCCAGCCTCCTTAACTCTCCCCAGGTGGCATTCTCCCGACGCTGACCGAAAGTCAGCTCTGTCCCGGTGGACAGCTAGTCTGAACCAATGCCTACGCAACCACTCACATAATTTGTATTTTAATAAAGTTGTGGCCTAAATTATTGCCAAAAACCCAAACAAAAATTATGTCTGAAGTGTGAATTTATTTGGGGGGTGATTTGGGGACCTCAACACGCAATAATAATCCTGGACCTTCTGAAAATTTTGTGTCCTGCTGCACAATGTCTGGAGGCAGGCAGGCTTTGTTGAAGCAGTAAGTCTGTGAGCTTTGCAGCTGAGCAAACAGACATAAACCAGTACTAAAAGTCAACATGGGGTAGGATAGGGGCAGGGACATCCTACTTGCATGCTACTGCTTGCTTCTACTTCCTGCTGCAGCTCCTTCATCCTCTTGGTGGAAGCAGCTCAGCAAAGTGCCCCTTCTCACCCATTTCCCCTCCCATCCACTTCATTCCAAAAAGAAGCAGCTCCCCAGGTTGTTGTCAAGCTGTCACTCAGCATAACCCCCTCAGTGTCGCCCCCTGCTTGCTCTACTCAAACCTCTGCCATTGTTTTAAAATCACCACCTTACCCACTCTCAGTGTTATTCCACCCCTGCTTAATTTGAACCTACGGCATTGTTTAAAACCATTTTACTCTCAGTCTCTCTCCACCCCACTTTACTAAAACTTCTGCCAGTCTTTCAAGCCACCAGTGTCCCCTCTCAGTGGGCCTCCCTTCTTGCTTCTATGCCACAGCCACTGATATTGTGCAACTTTGCCTCCATTTTTTTTATTATATAGAGAGATGTCAAGCATATTTGTACTCATGATTATGTCAGTTGTAGGTTTATTAGCTCCTGAAATTCTGAGAACTACCAGCAGTGGTTACATATTCTTATGAAGACTGCTCTGTAGAAAATTGCTTCCTATGTATACTGAGGTATGCTATTATGTTACATTATTATTGTTACATTGCATTGTATCATGTATATTTATAGTAGATATATTGATTTCATGAATTACTGTGATACATTTCCATGCAGCTTTTTGTTTATTTATTTATTTGTTGGTCTATTCATTTTGCATTTATATGCTGAAGAAGACACACACGAAACAGTGTTACCGGTAATACCAGATCACTGTCCGTTGCCTTACTGGTATTATACATAATAGAAAAATATACACTATTGTTATTGGCCGTCGTGGTGCTTGGTTTTGATTTCTGCTTGAAGATTGCATCACAGAGGTTCTTTGGATTTTCTATATCAGTTGTATGGCTGGCAAAATTTCATTTATATGTGGCAGTCCTCTCAACCACTCCATCACCTAACCCAGGCTTCCTCAACCTCGGCCCTCCAGATGTTTTTGGCCTACAACTCCCATGATCCCTAGCTAGCAGGACCAGTGATCAGGGATGATGGGAATTGTAGCGTCAAAACATCTGGAGGGCCAAGTTTGAGGAAGCCTGACCTAACCCTTGGTATACACATGCAGCAGTATAATCTGGAGGCAGTAGAATGAAATATATTGTTTTCAAGGTTGAAGGTCACATCTTGAATTCTTCCCTACAAAACTCCCTGCAAATAGAAAATTACAGCAGGGGATTGTTTTCTGCTTGTGATGAGTTTCTGATTGATTTGGTGGTTTGTTTGTTTGTTTTTTAATGGTACCTCTACCTGTATCAGAACTGGTACAATTCTCTCCATCACTTTAGGATTCCACCATCTCATTGCCTTGCAAACTGGAGTAATAAAGAGGGGAGAGTCTGAAAAAGGAGAGAAATTTTGGAGAGAAAACAGGTAGGAAGGAGAGGTATGTATAACTAGCAGCTTCAGAGGTGGAAAATTTGTGTTACTATGAAGTGAACAGGCAAACCCTTTTCAGATGATGATGATGATTATCCTCTTGGCATTGAACTGATCTTCAAAAATCCTCTGACTGAAGGCTGCTGGAGTAACATTTTTCAAGGGAGAAATGTGTAAGTTGACTCTCTGTATGTCACCGACACTGAGGTTGGCTTCTTCTTGGGACGAAGCAGGTTTGAGATTAATTAAATGCACATGGCAATGAGATGTTACAGGGTTGGACTGGGGAGAGCCAAGACTCATCTTCAGTAGCAATGTGTATAGGGCTCCATCCTTAGTTTACAAACTCACCTCATTCATTTACATCTCCTCCTCCACTTGCTTAGACTAATTCATTTACATCTCCTCCTCCCCCCTTGCTTAGACTAATGCATTTGTTATATTTTTGACAAACAAACGTATTTTCCATCACCGTTTCCCTTCGCTTCATCCACGCTGGTGGTCGATTTGATGTTGGCTTTGAAAATTCCATCTGCTGAGCAGTTTATGCAGATAGATGTCCAGCAGCCGTCAGCCGTATGGTATCAAATTGCCATTTTAAAATGTCTTTGGGCTGTTCAGAAAAGCAGGTGTGGGTCTGGGTAGAGGTGGGGAGAAATACAAAGCTCGGCCAACTATTTCTTTACGTCTGGCTCTATAGATTATGTTTTACTTACCCCGCCCCACGATTTCCAGAATCAGACCAGAACAGGCCTTCAGGCGTTTAGAAAGGGTCAGTATCTGGGTCTTAATCCCTCATGTTCATCCCAGCTCTATGACATCAAAATAGTAGTGGTTCGTCCCTGCTCAGGAGAATCATTTATTAATAAAATAATAACATATTTATATACTGAGAACTCCTCTTCCTGCTTCAGTTCATTTTAACCTGCTGCCATGGTCATTCACCGTTTCTAAAAAAACAAATTATATATATGGTCCCATCATACATTTTCACTTCAGTGATCATATCCATTTGCAAATTGCTACAGCAGATGGCGGGTGGCGCTGTGGGTTAAACCACAGAGCCTAGGGCTTGCCGATCAGAAGGTCGGCGGTTCGAATCCCTGCGACGGGGTGAGCTCCCGTTGCTTCAGTCCCTGCTCCTGCCAACCTAGCAGTTCGAAAGCACGTCAAAGTGCAAGTAGATAAATAGGTACCGCTCCGGCGGGAAGGTAAACGGCGTTTCCGTGTGCTGCTCTGGTTTGCCAGAAGCGGCTTAGTCATGCTGGCCACATGACCCGGAAGCTGTACGCCAGCTCCCTCGGCCAATAAAGCAAAATGAGCGCCGCAACCCCAGTCGTCCCCGACTAGACCCAATGGTCAGAGGTCCCTTTACTCTTTAACTTTACAGCAGATATATCTAACAATTGTTACTTCTTTTTGTAAATTTATTATTAAAGAGCATTTATATCTCTTTCCTTTTCATAAGGGTGGCTTATAAGATTACATGTTACAGCAGCCTAAAGCCAAGGAGTCGGAACAATGGCAGCCATGATCCAAGATCTCAAGGGCAACAGAGGGAAAATACATGGATGCGCTTCTGTTGTCATTGCACCAGTGTACATATGGCTTCATAAAATAACAGCTGCATAGAATCATGGAACTGTAGGGACCCCAAGGGTCATCTAGTCCAATCCCCTGTAAAGCAGGGATCATAGCTAAAGCATCCATGTCAGGTGGCCATGCAGCCTCTGCTTTAAAACCTCCAGTGAAGGAGAGTGCACCATCATCTGAAGAAGAAGAGTTTGGATTTGATATCCCGCTTTATCACTACCCGAAGGAGTCTCAAAGCGGCTAACATCTCCTTTCCCTTCCTCCCCCACAACAAACACTCTGTGAGGTGAGTGGGGCTGAGAAACTTCAAAGAAGGTCACCCAGCAGCTGCATGTGGAGGAGCAGGGACGCGAACCTGGTTCACCAGATTACGAGTTCACCGCTCTTAACCACTACACCACACTTGCTTTCTGAGGTAAGACCGTTCCACTGTCAAACAACTCCTACTGTCAGAAAGTTCCTCCTGATGTTGAGTCAGAATCTCCTTTCCTGTATGTAACTTGAATCCATTGGCTCGTGTCCTACCCATTGGAGCAAGAGAAGGCAAGTTGGCTCCATCTTCCCTGTGACACCCTTGAGATATTTGAAGATAGCTATCATATCTCCTATTTGTCTCCTCTTTTTCAGGTTAAACATACCCAGCTCCTTCAACCGTTCCTCACAAGGCTTCGTTTTCAGACCCTTGATCATCCTGGCTGCCCTCCTTTGTACACATTCTAGCTTGTCAATATCTTTCTTAAACTGTGGTGCCTTCATTCAAATCCCATCCCCAAAGCTACCTTTGCCACAAAGCACAACCCATTCATTCCATTGCCATATGGTAACTGACAAAGAATTGATGCATTTGAATTATGGTGCTGGAGGAGACTCTTGAGAGTCCCATGGACTGCAAGAAGATCAAACCTATCCATTCTTAAAGAAATCAGCCCTGAGTGCTCACTAGAAGGACAGATCCTGAAGTTGAGGCTCCAGTACTTTGGCCACCTCATGAGAAGAGAAGACTCCCTGGAAAAGACCCTGATGTTGGGAAAGATGGAGGGCACAAGGAGAAGGGGACGACAGAGGATGAGATGGTTGGACAGTGTTCTCGAAGCGACTGGCATGAGTTTGGCCAAACTGCGGAGGCAGTGAAGGATAGGCGTGCCTGGCGTGCTCTGGTCCATGGGGTCACGAAGAGTCGGACACGACTGAACGACTGAACAACAACAACTGACAAAGGAATCCTAAGTGGGGCTGGGAGGAGAAGAGCAATGCATCTTCCACGACTTCCCAAGCCCTGCTTCTTTGGTTCTTTCTGTTTTCTCGTGACACCAGTTCTAGGCTGTTGCGCCTGAGAGATCCAAGGCATGGGCTTCTTGTGAGACCCAGAGGCTTTGAATCTGGTGGATCCAATCCCACCAAGTCTGGGTGGGAGGGAAAGCAAACAGACCCTCACTGGCAGTGCTCCTCTCTGCTGAGAAAGGGTGCAGAGAGGCACCTCTATGTGCTGCTATCTGCAGCCATCATCTGTGTGTGTCCCTAACGAAGCCTAAGTGTGAGCAGAGAAACGAGCACATATTGCTCCTGTTTACCCTTGTGCCGCTCCCTTGCCTCCTTTTCCTCTGTCGTCCACCCAAGTCAAATTTCCAGCCTCTGTCCTTCCAGCCCTCTACACAAAATCAGGTAACCTTCCTAGGGAAGGGTCTGTCCTATTGCCCTCTGCAAAGTAGCACAGGTATGGATGGCCTCTTGCCCAATACCAATAACAGCATAAGCAAGAAAAACGGTCCTTTCCCTGAGAAGCAAGGAGATGGTGACAGATGAAGGAAAGAAGCTGGAAAGGAGCAAACCCTGGATCGATTCCAGAAATACTTCCGCCCCACCTGCAACCTGCGGTTCCAGCCTGGATTCCTGTCAGGGCGGAACTCAACCCCATGCCGACAGAGAATTGTGCTTATCACAACATCTGTAAAGCAAAAAAAACCAACCACGAACCTCCAGCCTTCTGTATGCATTTTGAATGTTCGGAATTAATTATTAGGGGAATACACACACACAAAATTGACAGAAACATACAGTCTGAAGATTATATCAATGGCTTTACGCTGAGGGAGGGTGTGGAGCTTGTGCAAGAGAAATGTCACCTACTGATTTCAGTAGTGCAACTCTTCACCTGCAGGAAAATTATGTGTTTAAGGATTCTGAATGGCCCAAGTTCTGCTTCTGACAGCGGGGAAGACACGTGAGTAAACACAATTCTTTGCACATTAGCCTTAATAGTATCTTAAATTAAACCCACCCTGAATACGTGTTCCTGAAGAGCTAGCCTTTAAAACCCATCCCCTCACACTTGGCTGGACTGAGTGGGAATACAGGTTTGCGTGAGGAATTTGCTAGCAGAGGTGTTGTCCTGATCGTAGGCAGAGACCTACATAACATCGTATGCATGCAAATCTCACCAACAGTAGAATCACTGGTTAGAGTAATTATTACTCTTTCTCTTGCACAGCAAGGTAACAGGTTTAACAGGTCCATAATCTGGGAAGGGTAAAGCCTGTTGACAAAAGCCAAATAAAAAGAGTGCAAATATCAGACTACTTTAAAAAAGATGAAAGGCTTCCCACTGCTGACCTTCACTGCTGACCTTGGGGCTCCTTAGAGTGGGTGGTGATTTCTGCTGAGCTTTCAAAAGCAATTTACACTTCCTAATTCTCCTGCCCAGTGGAAACCTGCCTTTCACATCTGTATGGATCAGACTGAGGTGGCAAAATGTTCCACGACTGTTTAGTAGGTCTTACACTCACTTATTCTAGAGTAACCTCCACTGAACTCAATGGGACTTGTTTCTAAGTAGGCATGTATAGCATTGTACCACGAGTTCAAGGGCAAAATATTTCCCCCCCTGAAATTCTTTTATTTTGCACAAATTTAACAAAATAATTAATTTGGACAATATTGTACACTATGAGAGGGGCACCTGCATTCACCTATTTGAGCAACAAAAAAACAGCAAGAAATTTTGTGGCACATTCAAAAACTGAACAATTTGTTATGCTTAAGATTGGCTCCCAGTACATTTCCGAGCACAATTCAAAGTGTTGGTGCTGACCTTTAAAGCCCTAAACGGCCTCGGTCCTGTATACCTGAAGGAGCGTCTCCACCCCCATCATTCAGCCCGGACACTGAGATCCAGCGCCGAGGGCCTTCTGGCGGTTCCCTCACTGCGAGAAGCAAAGCTACAGGGAACCAGGCAGAGGGCCTTCTCGGTAGTGGCGCCCGCCCTGTGGAACGCCCTCCCATCACAGGTCAAGGAGATAAATAACTACCTGACATTCAGAAAATACCTGAAGGCAGCCCTTTTCAGGGAAGTTTTTAATGTGTAATATTTTTGTATCTGATTTTTGTTGGAAGCCGCCCAGAGTGGCTGGGGAAATCCAGCCAGATGGGCGGGGTACAAATAATAAATATTATTATTATTATTATTATTATTATTATTATTAAGATGTCATGGGCTAAAGTCCACTTCACCTGATAAATGATATGATCCCCATTTCATTTCCCCGATTCTACTCCTAACAATTCTTCTCACCCTTTGCAAACATGTGCATAGAATCCGCATTTGAGGATTAGGCTTCATGCCTCTGATGGTGGTGTGGCCTCTAGTCAATGAAAGGTTATGCCATCATATGATGATACTGTGATGTGATATTACCATGCTCAGCCCAAATCACTGACCAGCTTTAGGTATTTGAGGAGATAGCCGTCTTCAAATATACCTGTATAAAGGGCTGTCTCACGAAGAATGGAGCAAGCTTTCTTTCTCCTGCTCTGGAGGTTAGGACCGAAGCCAATGGATTCAGGTTACAAGGAGATCCCGACAAAACATCAGGAAGAACTTTATGACAGCAAGAGATGTTCAACAGAGGAACAGATTCCCTCAGTAGGTGGTGGACTCTCCTTCACTGGAGGTTTTTAAGCAGAGGTTGGATGGCCATCTATCATGGATGCTTCCAATTCTTCAGTTCTGTGAATCTACGAAATGGGCAGTCCCACTCTGGCTAATGTTTAGCATGTGCACCCGGCTGGGAGTGAGAGAAGGGCTGGGGTTATTCTCATGTATACAGCTGTGCTTGTCCTGGAACAGCACACAAAACACAATGTTGCTTACTTTTACTTTGAGGAGGGCTAATTTGGGGGGTAGGTTAGTTTCTTAGTTCCAACCTGAGCTAAACCTTCCAGATCTCGTCTCGCACCCACTCTTGGACTGGCTTGGAAGGCGAGGAGTTGTTTCTGAGGCTGGGCGTGAGATCCAAGAGATCTCATGCTCCTCTCTGCCACTTCAGTTTAAGATTCCTGGAAGAGCGTTTGTGTCCCACACTCTCAATAACGGATTCAGGATTCAGTAGCACACATTCATTGTCCTCTCTTCCTCATGGCTTTGGAGAGATTTTGACCCTTTGGGGGATGTCAGTAGTGAAGTGATATACATCTGCCCCGTCCCCCGGTGTTCACTCGCATATGCAGTAACTTTCTTCTTGGAGGTTGGGAATTTCTGGCTAGGTTCTGGAAATTCTGAGAACACCCCACAACTTTTAAGGTCCCAACCAGCTCCTCTTGTTTACCAGCTTCCTTCTTCTCTTCTTTCCCACACATGCCTAAAGGTGCCAAGGCATCAAGCAGGCAGCGGGGGCGAGGGGAGCAGCTGAGAGGGTTGGTGGTAAAAGCGTTTCCTAGACTTCCACCCACCTGCAACTGAGAACAACAGCTGTTTGTTTGTTTGTTTTAAATTTTGCCTGGTCAATGAGTCAGGTGGTCTCAACAGCAGCAGTAGCAGCAGCAAACCTGCAGAACTGACAGTAGTGGAACAGATTAGAAAGAGGTCCTTCATGTTAGCCTTGGCTGCCATTATCCCTCCTCTCCAACTTGCAACTTGGTAAATGTGTGGGAAATGGGGTGGTGGAGGTAAATGAGAGGGCTAATAATAATAATAATAATAATAATAATAATATATTATTATTTATACCCCGCCCATCTGGCTGGGTTTCCCCAGCCACTCTGGGCGGCTTCCAACAGAATGTTAAAATACAATAATCTATTATTGAAAGAGGAGAGCGCAAAATATGGTCTGAAGCTCAACATCAAAAAAACTAAGATCATGGCCACTGGTCCCATCACCTCCTGGCAAATAGAAGGGGAAGAAATGGAGGCAGTGAGAGATTTTACTTTCTTGGGCTCCATGATCACTGCAGATGGTGACAGCAGTCACGAAATTAAAAGACGCCTGCTTCTTGGGAGAAAAGCAATGACAAACCTAGACAGCATCTTAAAAAGCAGAGACATCACCTTGCCGACAAAGGTCCGTATAGTTAAAGCTATGGTTTTCCCAGTAGTAATGTATGGAAGTGAGAGCTGGACCATAAAGAAGACTGATCGCCGAAGAATTGATGCTTTTGAATTATGGTGCTGGAGGAGACTCTTGAGAGTCCCATGGACTGCAAAAAGATCAAACTTATCCATCCTTAAAGAAATCAGCCCTGAGTGCTCACTGGAAGGACAGATCCTGAAGTTGAGGCTCCAGTACTTTGGCCACCTCATGAGAAGAGAAGACTCCCTGGAAAAGACCCTGATGTTGGGAAAGATGGAGGGCACAAGGAGAAGGGGACGACAGAGGATGAGATGGTTGGACAGTGTTCTCGAAGCGACTGGCATGAGTTTGGCCAAACTGCGGGAGGCAGTGAAGGATAGGCGTGCCTGGCGTGCTCTGGTCCATGGGGTCACGAAGAGTCGGACACGACTGAACGACTGAACAACAACAACATTAAACATTAAAACCTTCCCTAAACAGGGCTGCTTTCAGACGTTTCCTAAAAGTCTGGTTGTTGGTTTCTCTTTGACATCTGGTGGGAGGGTGTTCCACAGGGCGGGTGCCACTACCGAGAAGGCCCTCTGCCTGGTTCCCTGTAACTTGGCTTCTCACAGTGAGGGAACCGCAGAAGGCCCTCGGAGCTGGACCTCAGTGTCTGGGCTGAACGATGGGGGTGGAGACGCTCCTTCAGGTATACTGGACCGAGGCCATTTAGGGCTTTAAAGGTCAGCACCAACACTTTGAATTGTGCTCGGAAACACAATTGCTCCCCCCCTCCATTTTTCTGGAGTGCTTTCGATACAGAATGGAATCATTATTTTATCTCTAATGGGATAAAACATCCCTTCACTGGGTCCTCGTTGCTCTCTGCCATGCCTCTCTGTACCAGGCTGTCATTCAGAGTCTCCCACCATAATCCAAGGGTTCCAGTTCCCTTGGGGCAAGTGCTTTAAATCATGCCTCAGAATCGAGTATACAAATCCAGAGTCAACTCAACTGCACATGTACTCACCTGAAACCAAGGCCACAAATTGTTTGCCAGATGTGAAATATATTGGCATTATTTCCAGCTCTCTCACACCCCACTACTATGGATAGCTAGCTATAGGATCTACATATATATAGCAGGGGTGGCCAACTCCCAAGAGACTGCGATCTACTCACAAAGTTAAAAACTAGCAGTGATCTACCCCCTTTTGGGGGTTCAGGTCAAAGTTGTTGAGTTTTTTCAGGGAGGAGGTAAAATGTTGAGCTTTTTTTAGGGGAGCCACAGTTGTTCAGCTTCTTTGGGGGAGCCAATGATCTACCAGTGATCTACCACAGATGTCCAGTGATCTACCGGTAGATCACGATCTACCTGTTGGACATGCCTGATATATAGGAAGCAATTACAATGGCTAGGCAGGCATAGATCATGGAATTGTAGTTGGAAGGGTCCGTAAGGGCCATCGAGTCCAACCCCCTACAATGCAGGAATATTTCATCCAACGTGGGGCTCAAATCCTGAGATTAAGAGTCTCATGCTCTACGGACTGAGCTGTCCCACTATGACATGACTCTGAGGCCACAGCCCTGACGAAGGGAGCAATGACTCAGTGACTGAACTTGCATTAAGCCTTCCATGTTGGTGCCAAGAGGGAAGAGAATTCAGATTAGCCTTGTGCTGGCCCTTCTCCACTTGCATAGCTGGCCCGTTCAGAGTGGCTGTCAAAGATGTGGCGCCTTTTGGAGATACTGAAGGAATTAGAAGATGATGGTCCTCCCTACAGCTGCAGTTGATTAATCTTCCAATTAAGATGATTCATGGTTACAGCTCTGCTTAAAAGGGATTAACTGTTTAAGAATACAAGGCTCAGAACACCAGGCATATAGAATGCCCAGTTCTCAGAAGACTTTTTGGAAACCCTTGTGTTTGTTTACTATTGTACAGGCATCTGGGCTTCCTTCAACCTCCCGCCATCCACAGTAACCAAATACAGGCAAAGTATTTCAGAAAACAAATTCCCTCACAACTAGCTCTTTACCCTTTCCTCCTCATTTCTCAGGCTCGAGGACCGATTCCCGTGCTCTTTCGCTCTCCCTGCCACATCTGTGATGAATTGCACTTGCAAAGTGCGCAGAAAGAACACAGGATCCCATTGATTTTTATTTTGCTCCAAAATGTTTCTAATAAATAAAATGGATGGTTCTATATATTTCGGGCTATCATTAAAAAAATACATTTGCTGAAAGGTCATGATATAAATAACAGGACTGAAAGGTCAAGATATAAATGGAACTTCAAATAAAACCAATTTCCTGTGTCGAAAAGGGTCTCCTGCCTATGGCGAATTGGGGCATTTGTTTTTTTTCTCAAGTCCTGTTGCTCCTCAGTCCCATCTTCCTTCTCAACTTACCTCCTTCGTTTATATTGTTGCTTAGCCTTATTGGCTGCAGCAATCCATGCGATCTTTGTCTGCAATATGTACGACTTGATGATGCCATAGGTGCAATTTCACAATTGATAGCTGATTGAAAAAAGCAGCTTACTGTTTGTACTTGTTCAAATCAACTAGCCTCCACCGGGCGCTGCACAACAGAAGAGACTTGCTGGATCAGACCAAGAGTCCAATTAGCTCCGTGTCCCATTTCCAGCGATGTCTAGCAAGATGCCCCTAGGAAGCACAGGTCAGCACAAAGGAAATATGTATCTATAGACCTGTTAGATAAATTAATGGAAAATAAAGAATATCATGGACGGGTGGCGCTGTGGTCTAAACCACAGAGCCTAGGGATTGCTGATCAGGTTGGCGGTTGGAATCCCTGCGACAGGGCGAGCTCCCGTTGCTCGGTCCAGCTCCTGCCAACCTAGCAGTTCAAAAGCACGTCAGTGCAAGTAGATAAATAGGTACCGCTCCAGTGGGAAGGTAAACGGCGTTTCCGTGTGCTGCTCTGGTTTTGCCAGAAGCAGCTTAGTCATGCTGGCCACATGACCCGGAAAAACTGTCTGCGGACAAACGTCGGCTCCCTCGGCCAGTAAAGCGAGATGAGCGCCGCAACCCCAGAGTCGTCCGTGACTGGACTTAACGGTCAGGGGTCCATTTACCTTTACCCTTTAAAGAGTATCATGATCACACACACATAGCTCTATTGCGGTCCATAGACCCAAAATAGACAGTATCAATATCTACTCGCCACGATGGCTATATGCTACCTCCAAGATCAGAGGCTTTGAATATCTCCGGCGAGCTTCCTATAGACATCTAGCCAGATGGTTACAATTGGAGAAAATGCTAGACAAATAGAGCTTTGATCTGTTCCAGCAGCTCTGTCGTCTGAAAGGATCTTTTGCATATCAGAAACTCTACCGAATTCCTCTTGGAAATGCAATTTCACATAAAGAACCAAGGTTATCCCACAGAAGATGCAAAGCAATAATGTTGAAGGAATGACCAGCACACATTCACCTTCTGGGTTAGTTTGGAGTGTTTATTTCTAAGGAAAGTGTATCAAGGTATGCCCCCCCCAAGGGAAAAAAAAAACCCTTCCAGTCATGGATTTGAATATGTGAATTTAATATGAAGAATGATCCCAAGGAGCACTAGATTCTAAAGATTTTAAGCACATAATGTAGTTGAGTGGTTCATTTCTTCCAGCACTAGAAAGCTACAAGAGAAGGTTGCTGTTGTTGTTGCTGAAGTGTTAAAGCAGCATTTAGAGTGAGTATTATGGGTTACTGAAATTTTCCGTGCGGTTGTTTGAAAATGCAACTTACTTACCTGTTAGCTTCTCCCTGGATGAACTTACACACCTTGGCTGCTTCATTTCACAGGTCATCAGAGCTACATTCCATACCAGTTGCCTATTGTGAATTAATTGCTATTCAATGCAAAATGCTAGAACTATGAACATTTTATCCTTCGCGTATGTTTTCCTGATTGATTTGTTATGCCTAGCAGTTCACCTTTTGCTTTACTGCAACTTTACCCAATAATGAGTATGGCAGAACACCAGAGATGTGAACTTCGGATTGCTTACTGAGCACACACACGCAATCATGGTTAAAATTAGGGAATGTGAGTTTACATCCATCCTTAAAAAGGTAAAGGACCCCTGACAGTTAAGTCCAGTCGCAAACAACTCTGGGGTTGCGGTGCTCATCTCCCTTTACTGGCCAAGGGAGCTGACGTTTGTCCACAATTTTTCCGGGTCATGTGGCCAGCATGACTAAACCGCTTCTGGCAAAACCAGGGCAGTACCTATTTATCTACTTGCACTTTTGGAATGCTTTCCAACTTCTAGGTTGGCAGGAGCAGGGACCGAACAATGGGAGCTCACCCAGTCGTGGGGATTCGAACCGCTGACCTTCTGATCGGCCAGCCCTAGGCTCTGTGGTTTATAATAATAATAATAATTTTATTATTTATACCCCGCCCATCTGGCTGGGTTTCCCCAGCCACTCTGGGCGGCTTCCAACAGAATATTAAAATACAATAATCTATTAAACATTAAAAGCTTCCCTAAACAGGGCTGCTTTCAGATGTCTCCTAAAAGTCTGGTAGTTGGTTTTCTCTTTGACATCTGGTGGGAGGGTTCCACAGGGCGGGTGCCACTACCGAGAAGGCCCCTCTGCCTGGTTCCCTGTAACTTAGCTTCTCGCAGCGAGACCACAGCGCCACCCATGTCCCATACATCAATCCTTAGGTAGCATTAAATATTATGTGTCAACTTGTCTCTTAGCTCTTCTGTTTGCCTTCCATTTGGGGACGTTTGTCATATGGAACAATCTACTAATATCTTGACAATTACTAAACTATTAAATCACGTAATACTAGCAGCCTGGAGCCCTGCATTGCTTGGGAATTGTAAGAAACAACCAAACAAAATCAGTGCAGTTTTGAAAACAATGGTTAAATCAGTGCAGTTTTTAAAGGTTCAGTACCCCATATTGATTCAAAATGACATCCAGTTGTATCCAAGCACAGATGAAAACTTGCTCCTTGAACTCAGGAACCACCATGCAAATTTGGTTATGATGACTTGAGAGATGCCCAACTGCATGGTGAACAAACACGTTTCCAAACTATACAGCAGATTTTCTTTTCATTTCTAAACCGAATTAAGCCATTTTTCCAGCCTTTGCAGATGAAGATTCATATGTTCTTTCTCAGGAGCATAATGATGGACAAAGGACAGCAGGTTATGTAATGTACCTGTAGCATCACTATATCTCTTCATTGGTCCAGTTTCCAGACTAACACAGTAAAACACGTTTTCCCACTGAACTCTCATGGAACAGAAAGAGAAACTAGAGACAAGATTTCACTTCCCCCAAAATGAAAGAGCAACTCCTCCCAGGGTGTGTGCAGAATCTGACCCAAGTGCAGAAAAACGCAAGATATCTTTTTCCTTAACGATATAGAAATCTATGTATAACTAAGCAATAAAATAGAAATGACTAGCAACAGGCACCTGTTTCTTCATTCATATTCATTCCTTGTCATTGCTGAATTGCTATTAAACCAATATAAAGGTAAAGGTACCCCTGACCATTAGGTCCAGTCGCGGATGACTCTGGGGTTGCGGCGCTCATCTCACTCTATCATAGCTGTCAACTTTTCCCTTTTTTAAAGGGAAATTCCCTTATTCCGAATAGGATTCCTCGCAAGAAAAGGGGAAAGTTGACAGCTATGCACTCTATAGGCCGAGGGAGCCAACGTTTGTCCGCAGACAGCTTCCGGGTCATGTGGCTAGCATGACTAAGCCGCTTCTGGCGAAACCAGAGCAGCGCACGGAAACGTTTACCTTCCCGCTGGAGTGGTACCTATTTATCTACTTGCACTTTGACGTGCTTTTGAACTGCTAGGTGGGCAGGAGCTGGGACCGAACAACGGGAGCTCGCCTCGTCACGGGGAATTAAACCAATACAGTTACAATTCAAACAAACATGAAAACCCAGAAAGGGCTGGAAGGGGGATGAAAGGAAGTGTGGGAGCGGTGTTGCAAGCACACATGTCCAGACACATCTGCACGCTAATCCAGAAAGAAAGATTGGCAGACAGAATCAGGATTGATCTACTAGCTATTCCATATGACCAGCTATGTAAACTGAAGGTGGATTGCATTGAGAATTGGAAGACTTAAGCGTACTTGTTCCACACAAAAGGGGTTTTGCTCAATTTTCAGTATGTCTTTTTCCATTCTCCAAAACCATTTCAGCAGCTTTGAATGGATCTAGCTTTGATGCCTATTCCAGAAATATATCGTCTTCTATATCTGAATACTGTAGCAACTAAAATCTGAACCGGAATTTCCCCTACTGTACCAATAAACACATAAAAGCAATGAAACACCAGGAGTAAAACAGCTTATTCCAAATGGAAGAAGGCTGCTCACATTTTTTTTAAGTGCTTATTTTGAGAAATCCCATATTTTATATATTATATTAATGAACCACTTGGATTGCTTATTGGCTTTGGTAAGTTTCTAGGACAAATATTTTAGAATTTTCTCCTAGCCTTCTAAAAGACAAATTGGCAGCATTAAAAACCGTTACAAAACAAATGTATTTTTTTAAAAAAAGAAAAACAAACCTAAACTTAAATTGCTTATTAGCAGTGGGTCTGGAACAGTGAAACAGGGACAGGATTTGGTAAATGGTAACTCTAATGTTTAAGCTGGCAGAACATACAGAAAATGAATATTATTACTAGTCAATGCTGGCTATAGCCTACATTGATTAATTTCGTTTATGGGATGAAGGGATACAGTTAAACACTATATATTTAATCTTATCATCAAGGAATGGAAAAAAGCATGTACAGAAGTCCCGGCAACTTGATCTAATTTCTTTTAACAGGTTTACTCCATGAAAGTCAGTGGATTGACAGTTCTGGACGAAAAAATACCAATGTTACACAAAGATTTTACAGGAAACTTATGGAAGGCTGAAGAGGAACAGAAGTCACAAGCAGTCATGAAAACTGGGGTAGCCAATTGTAGATATCCATACTTTACTGTTTTTTAATTGGTGTTGTTTGTGTGCATGCATATGTATATATGTATATATATACATGCATACACATATACATACACACATGGCAGTTTGCTGGAATTTAATAAATAAGGACAACTTATAATATATAAAACAATATAAACATTTATATGCTACATGCATATCATATAATTTAGACATAATAATTTATACGACGGAGAGGCAGAGACCTATGTTCGTCCAATTTTTCTGGATAATGCACACACACAAGAAGTGTCTATTCTTATCCATCGCCAGGCTACAAGTTTATTGTTTTCTGAAGTCAATGCTCGTACAAATGTTTGGGATGTTTTGCACTGGGAGTTCCAGTGCTTATCATCTATACCACGGCAGCCGCTTTTGGCAGGCTTGGCTTGTTTACACTTTGTTTCATAAAAATATTGTTTGACCGGGGAAGGCCCTGTTCTGATTTCTCCCAGCACAGTAACCTGGTGTCCTCTAATGTCAATAGCGGAAGATTTGTCTGTGACCCATCGGCTCTCGCTGTCACACACGGAATACTCCCCACGATGACTCTTGTTTTCGGCAAACCTCTTCTGCCGAGACGTTTGGTTTGCCGCCACAGAACTGCCAATGTAATCCTCCGTGAGGTATAATGGTGGGGGTTCCAATGGGGTATTGTCACTCAGGAGGACCCTGGGGGAGCTGTAGCGTTTCTGATGTTTTAGTAGTTCTGTATCCATCGAGATAACCGGCTGGAAATCCAGTTTCACACTTTCATTGCTATCCATATCAGGCTCATCAGTCTCTGTTTTCTTCATTGTGTCTTGAACGCTATCCTTAATATCTGTGATTTGCTTGGAGATCTTATTTCTTAAGATGTCTGCTTGAATAAGTTTTATGATGAGAGAATTTATTGAATCTTCTGGTAAACTCCCTTGGTCCATGTTGGTAGACTGGATGCCACGGAGATAAGCAAGGAATATCACATAAAACAAGATGGACATCACCTTGTTCACGCATAAGATCACAAAAAAGAACCAAGAGTGGACATCACCTTGTTCACGTGTAAGATCTGAAAAAAGAACCAAGAGTCAACTTGGAGACAAAGAAATGAGCTTACATAGTCAACTGGTTGGTGGTGGTTGGTTTTTCTTTCCATCATCATTTTCTTTTCAATATTTTGCAGATGCAAAGTTTTACAAACTGTGTGTGCAATACCAAAAGGCCAATAAATTCATGCAAGCTTTCCCCCAAATTCATATGGTCACATGAAGCTTCCCAGCTGTTCCGGACCCCTATAGCTGGAGGTGCCAGGAATTAACACTGGGCTTTCTGTACACTTTCTCTTTGAGCCAGGAAAAATCTATGAATCTGCCTTATACTGATTAAGATCATATTATCTGCTATGAGTGGCAGGAGCTCTGCAGAATCTCACATGGAAATCTCTCATATCCCTACTGTCTGAGATTCATTTAACTGGAGCGGCCAGGGATTGAATTTGGGACATCCTGTAGACCAGTGTTCCAGACCTTGGGTCTCCAGCTGTTTTTGGACTACAGCTCCCATCATCCCTAGCTAGCAAGGCCAGTGGTCAGGGATGATGGGAGTTGTAGGCCAGAAACAGCTGGAGGCCCAAGGTTGGGGAACACTGCTGTAGACAAAGAAATGTACCCTACCGCTACCCTATGGCAAGCATATAATTCCTATTTTTTAAACTCTCAGAAAAATCTGGCCTGCACACTGCTCTCAGGAGTTCTTGATGTGAGGTTCTAATTCACACATACATTCCACTGATACCAGCTGAATTTTTACATGGCAAATCCGAATCCATGCATGATCCGGAAGCCTGTGTATTCATAGTATTCATTCGTGTTGGCCATGGAGAAGAGCAAAGATGTGTGCGTTTATTACTAAGTGTATGGTCGGAATCAAATGTTACAGCAGACTTGTGACTACCACTAAAAACAAGAACCCCAAACCATCTTCTTCCATTCTGCCTTTGTAACTTCATGCAAGTTTCTCACTCCTGCAAATAGCAGCCAATGAAGTGGAGTGGGAGAATTGTGAGAATATAACACATTAAGTATTTCAACATCAGGAGTGAGCAGAAGATAAAACCACTGGTGGGACACTAGTGGACCAGCAGATAGAGACTGCTAGTTGCTGGGATCTTGCAAAGAAGTCAGAGACTAGTAGACTGGCCACTTCTGGCACAGCAGATGTTCTAAGCTGAACATCTCAAGATCCCATATCACGTATTAGTTATGCCTTAAGAGTTCAGAGACCCTGACTATGCACTTTTGCTATGTACATATAAAACTCATTTTTCTTTCTAGCAAAAGAAAAGAAGAAGAAGAAAGTAGCCTGTTAGCCCACAGTTGCCCTAATGTTTTTAGTAGCATCACTACTTTTAGTTGTAGACTCTGGTCCACAAAATTGTACAATACAGTATAGTAACAGTGCAACCTCAAGTATACTTATTCAGATGTCAGTCATACTGACCTCTGTAGAACTTATTCCCTATCAAGTGTGTTGAGAATTCCAGCCTTAATGTGTTAGCTTTTTGCAACTTGCATCTCCGGACAAGTTAGCAGCAGCTTTCTGCTCTGGATAGGGGAGGGAGAAATGACTCTGTCAACGTGCAAGCTGCCCTTTTATGGTCAAGAAATGTGTTTTCCTCATTCCCATATTTTGTTATGAAATGAGCTCACCTAAGTCTAGACTACGTTTTCCTTAATACTTAAATGACAATTTCTTGCTGTTCTGTAAAAACAGAAGTCTGCGGAGAAAACATCGGGGTTCCTAACAGTAGATCACTGGAACGGAAGGACCGGCACTCTTGCTGAAGCAAGCTGCTTGTGAAATGGTAACCCAGATCTCACAAAGGTGGGAGGAAAGAGTGCTTAGAGCTTCTAGCATGGCTGATATCAACTGGAGAACAAAAATTGTCCAGCTGCAGCACTCCACCAAACTAAGCTTGTCCAGCAGAAGGCATGGAACAATCAGATATCAACAGTTATATCAGTGTTGTAGAAACAGGTCAGGTGACCAGGCTTTGGTAGGAGTAAAACTGTTCCTCAACTATACAACATCAAACTTATCAGATTGCATTTTTTTAAAAAAAAGAAGTCCTTAAAAAAAGGCATTTGTGCACATTTCCCCTTTTTATGAATGCTCCCCCCTAAAATATACCGAAATAAATATAATTAAGAACTCTGGCCGGAGGTTTCAACCAAAAAGATGCATTTACTCGTGAGTAAATGCAAATATAGTATCAATCCTGTTAAGAATTACAGTCTTAAATGAAGAAATAGTTTCACATTGAAAAATCCCTTGAAAGTCTTTTAGAAGTTGATGTAAGGGCTTCTACGATGCGTGTCAGATGTATAATGAGACAACTGGAGACCAGGACATCTCAAGAATCAAAGAAATAGAAACCATATATATTTTATACACTTCTCTTAAAAAAAAAACGAGCTGAAGAAGGCGTCTACGCCGAAACGGGGCCCTGTCCTGGTCTCCAGTTGTCTCATTATACAGCTGACAAAATTCTTATTTTGTAATAAGAATACCCCCCTAAAATATATGCTTTTGTGCAGTTTTTGGCTTTCAAAAAAATTGGAGAAGTGCAAATTTCAGTTTGCATTGCAGCCTGCCTCAGGAAGCGTGAATTAGGTGAAATGCAAAGTGGACCAAGTTTCTCCTTATTCCAAGCTGCAGTCTGATGCTTTCTATGTACACAAATTTCCTTTTCTTTTTCCCTGTGGTGAACCATTTCCCCATGCGGTCAAGTCCAGGGTCAGTTTCACGGCTTCTACCCCTGCCTGTGGCCTCTCTTCATATTTCTCAAATCTTTGCGCTCCACAGATAAGTGAATGCAAATAACTAATTAGGGATGAGCTCAATAGTCCAGTAGTAGAGGTCAGACTTTTCCACTCTTGGCTGGATGGAAGCCAGTAAATTGGCCACAGGCTCAAAAGATTGGGAGGATACTTTGTCGCCGTCGCCGTCCCCCCCATTACAGAGAAAATGCTGCTATTGCTGCATTTCGCTACTTTTGGGTGTGTGTGTGTGTGTGTGTGTGATAATAACCTTCTCTTTTCTACTATAAATTAAGTTATTAAAATTTTAATGCTACTTTCCAACAAGTATGGACGTGTGGTGTAGTGGTTAAGAGCGGTAGACCTGTAATCTGGTGAACCAGGTTCGCATCTCCGCTCCTCCACATGCAGCTGCTGGGTGACCTTGGGCTAGTCACACTTCTCTGAAGTCTCTCAGCCCCACTCACCTCACAGAGTGTTTGTTGTGGGGGAGGAAGGGAAAGGAGAATGTTAGCCGCTTTGAGACTCCTTCGGGTAGTGATAAAGCGGGATATCAAATCCAAACTCTTCTTCTACTTCTTTGTAGAAAGGAAGAAGAAGGGCAAGGCAATAGAAGACCCCCCCTTTTCTCCTATCCCCTGCCTCCATGGAAGAACAGCCATTGCATCCCCATTCCCAACCTCTAAGGAAGCTGCCTAGCTTGAGCAGAAGCGAGTTTATGAATCGGTTGCATAGTACAAAAACCGAGTGTGGCTGCTTCTGCAGCAGCACCTCTGCTACTGCTAGGAAGAGTCTGTCAGATGCAGAAGGGCAGCTGTAGAGGTAGCGGTCTTCTGCCTTCTATGAGGCCAAATCCAGAGGGACCACAGTAGAAGCTGTCCAGCACCAATGGTGCCCTTAGGGCCGGAAAGAGAAGGTTGTCCATTCTTTTGGAGTTCTTCCACCAATCTGCTTAGCAGCAGCCAGGGGGAAGGGAGCTCATTGGGCAGCTGCATGTAGCATTTGCAAGATTACGAAGAGACTGGATTAGAAGGAACAAACTTTAATATACAATTTGAGGATTGGGGAAAGATTGTGGAAGATAGATTTGAAATTTACAGATTGTTCTCTTTTGAAGGAAAACTATATGAAAATGATGTATAGATAATGGTAAAGGGACCCCTGACCATTAGGTCCAGTCACGGACGACTCTGGGGTTGCGGCGCTCATCTTGCTTTACTGGCCGAGGGAGCTGGCATACAGCTTCCGGGTCATGTGGCCAGCATGACTAAGCCGCTTCTGGCGAACCAGAGCAGTGCACAGAAACGCTGTTTACCTTCCTGCCGGAGCGGTACCTATTTATCTACTTGCACTTTGACGTGCTTTTGAACTGCTAGGTTGGCAGGAGCAGGGACCGAGCAATGGGAGCTCACCCCGTCACGGGGATTCGAACCGCCGACCTTCTGATCAACAAACCCTAGGCTCTGTGGTTTAACCCACAGTGCCACCTGCGTCCCAGATGGTATATTACACCAGTAAAAATGGCAAAAATGTATAAAACTGGATCAAATACATGTTGGAAATGTAAAGAAAAAGAAGGTACCTTCTATCATATGTGGTGGGAATGTAGAGAAGTTTTAAAAAATTGGGAGATGATATATAATGAATTGAAAAAAATGTTCAAAAGGACATTTGTAAAAACAAAAACAAAAAACACAACCATAAACATTCTAGTTAGGGATTTTAGGATGAGACCTGCCAAGGAAAACAAAGAATTTATTTATGCATGCTACAACAGTGGCAAGAGTCTTGTTAGTGCAAGGTTGGAAGAATGAGGAGATTCCAACGAAAGAACAATGGCAAGAAAGACTGATGAGTTATGCGGAACTGGCAAAGTTAACATATAAACTACGTGAGAAGGACAACCGGGACTTCAAGGAACAATGGGAACTTTTTACAAATTATTTACAAAGACAACAAAAGGACTTGGATTCCATGGCAGGTTTTGAATAAACATCCACAAACTTATTAGTAGAACATTATGATAAATAAGGCAATGATATGTACAATTTTATAACATGCAGTGTGTATAAACCAGGCATCCCCAAACTCGGCCCTCCAAATGTTTTGGGACTACAACTCCCATCATCCCTAGCTAACAGGACCAGTGGTCAGGGATGATGGGAATTGTAGTCCCAAAACATCTGGAGGGCCGAGTTTGGGGATGCCTGGTATAAACAAACCAGAGAGGGGAGCTGAGGGAAGTCTTTGGAGGGCGGGGGAGGGAGGGAATAAAAGGGGGGAAATGTAATTGGGTATATCGATTGATAATTTGTTTTTGTTTTTTTAAAAAAGGAAATCTGTATAATAAAAATATATTTTTTAAAAAGAAGAAGGAACAAACTTTAATTAGCGACGTGCTGCTAGCAAATTTAGCTTTCTTTCTCCGCTGGTGACACCCAGAACTGATTCCTGCCTCCCCCCCCCATACAACCATTTCTAAATCACTTTAGTTCCTGCTCACACTACAGCTGAAAGCTCCTCTGCAGGAGCCGTCACATTTGTGTGGCCCCAATAAGCCCCAGTTTGGTTTAGCGTTTAATACAAACCAGTGTTTTCCAATCAAACGCAAATCACAATAAGGACAGTAAAAAGCCTGTCGGGAAAGGCACTTACTGAATGCAGTGTCGCCATTTTGATTTAGCACCAGGCATTTCTTGTGCTTCCTTAAAAATGGTCCTTTAGGAGCAGAACGTCCAAACTGCAAGTTGGCAGCTGATTAAGGACCATCTGCACAGGCCAGTAGGTCCAGAGTGAGACAATATTAAGAGCCTGGAAAAGGCTAAGGCCTTTGGCAGAAAAAAAAGTGAGAGTCTACTAAGTGAGAGTCAACTTAAACACTGAAAGCTGGTGCATCTGGAGAAACATTATCCTGAGCTTGAGATATTAAAAGGAAGGGAGAATGTTAGGAAGTAGTGATATCTAACCAGACCCCTGGGGATCTAAAACCTTTGCTTACACGCATTTTATTAAAGTTAAACAAACATATATTGGGTGGGAAACGGATATGAACCTGAAAAGGGAAATGGTCCAAAATGCAAAAAAAAAAAAAAAAAAAAAAATGCACACAGAGAGATAGGAAGTGCTCTCCTCTCTTCATGAACAATTCTCAAACTGCGTGAACACAAGAAACAAATAATTAAACACACCCAAGGTTCTTATCCATTGGGGGGGGGTTCCTTATCCTACCACATTTTTGCATGATTTATTGTCTTCCAATCAACCTCTTCTGGAGATTGATCAGTCACCTGCATCAGGTGTGACTGACTGACTGACTGACTGACTGATTGATTGATTCAGTTATTCCCAATGCAGAGATGCAGCAGAGCCACATGAAGAGGAAGCTGCTGTTGTGTCTCTGCTTGAATCACCTCCTTCCAATCAAGAGGAATGCTCAGATCAGTGAACTGGGTGGATACAAAGAAAGCAGATAATTCTTACTCTTTTACTGTGTAAGAGCAAACTTTGGGGCTGTTATGTACTGAGCTGAATCCTAGAACAATAGGATCCAGAATGCAGCAGCCTGATTGGTCCGAGAACAATAGGATCCAGAATGCAGCAGTCTGATTGGTCCGCAGGAGCCACCCAATCCAGCTCCAGGTGGAAGTGAATCAGCGACCTGATTGGCCTGCAAGAGCAGCCAATCAGGCTCCTGGAGGAAGTGAATCCGCAACCTGATTGGCCTACAGGAGTAGCCCGGAATTAGCCAATCACGTGGGGCCCATTGTGTAAATAATGTATATATAGCAGACGTTTTGGGGAAAGACTCATTCCTTGCTACTATGAGCTGAATAAAGAGCATGAAATTCACACTTGACTCCGAGTATATTTCAGAGGCGATATCAGAATGGTGCGTCTCCAAATGTAACAGCTAAAAAGTCTGCCTCAGCTATCAAAAGGAAAACAACACTCTGCACGCTTCCAGACACGTCCAATGACTTATTTGGGTAAGGTCTTTTTTTTTTGAAAAACCTTCTTTCCAAATAGAAACTATCAAATACCCCTCCCACCCCCTGCATTGTACACAAAATGTCCCTGCTATGCTTCATTCTCTGCTTTGCATGAAATTTAGTTAATAACTGAACATTGCCCCATACTTTGCAGATGCAATATTTACTTCCAGTAGCACCTTAGAGACCAACTAAGTTTGTCCTTGGTATGAGCTTTCGTGTGCATATATCTGAAGAAGTGTGCATGCACACGAAAGCTCATACCAAGAACAAGCTTAGTTGGTCTCTAAGGTGCTACTGGAATGAATTTTTGTTTTGTTTTGACTACGGCAGACCAACACGGCTACCTACCTATAACTGCAGTATTTACTGTGAGCCATGGCACACA
The DNA here is from genome assembly GCA_900245905.1 of Lacerta viridis. NCBI lineage: Eukaryota > Metazoa > Chordata > Lepidosauria > Squamata > Lacertidae > Lacerta > Lacerta viridis. The sequence goes on from OFHU01003095.1 coordinate 156,674, forward strand.
ACTGCTTCTTGCTAAATACTAATGAAATGCCGTAGTTTAACTACAGGTGAAACTCGAAAAATTAGAATATCGTGGAAAGGTTCATTTCTTTCAGTAATTCAACTTAAAAGGTGAAACTAATATATGAGATAGACTCATGACATGCAAAGCGAGATATGTCAAGCCTTTATTTGTTATAATTGTGATGATTATGGCGTACAGCTGATGAGAACCCCAAATTAACAATTTCAACTTTGGGGTTTTCATCAGCTGTACGCCATAATCATCACAATTATAACAAACAAAGGCTTGACATATCTCGCTTTGCATGTCATGAGTCTATCTCATATATTAAACTCCAGTAGCTAATGAAAACAATTGTTTACATAAATGGGCTTTTCCACAATTTTCTAATTTTTCGAGTTGGAGATTTTTGTATGGTTGGAGATGATTTGTAAACTGGGCCAATGAAATTAATGGACATCAGGCTGAAGAAGGACAGAAGTGCTACAAACAAGCCATTGTTACGGAATTCACTGCCGTAAGACATACTGCAGGGATCCTTAATGTAGGTAACTCTTTTAAAAAGATCACTCATTCATGTAGGAGAGAGAATATTTGGGAGGAAAGTCCTTCGACGAATATTCGCTATCAGCTGAACGGGACCCTCCATGTGAAGCAGTTTACCTAAGTAACCTCTGTTTCCGTATCAAACGGTCGGTGCCTATCCACACTTTTGCAGCATGTTCTCCTCCGCAGAGACTTCGGAGGGGATCCCTGTCACCATCACACGGATTAGTGCTGAAAGGAGATTACTGTAATCGCACAGTGCATTGCCATACAACTAGCTCTAATAACGGTTCTCTTGTCATCATATTGATGCCTTTGGAGAACTAAGGGGTATCCTGTTCCCACAGCGGCCAGGCAGCAGCCCGTGGAAATCCAGAGAAGTCTGCAAACAGCAGCACTCTTTTGCTCATGCAGACATATCATGGAGTGTGAAACCAGTGAGCAATAACGAAAATAAAATAGTGTTCCACGATAAGCCTTCTTGGAAGAGTTTTCTCAAAGTCGGCAGATAAATATTTAAAGTGAATTAAAAGAAGACAACCTTAACATATTCAAACATCAGAATTTCTTACCCTATCTCAAGATTCAGAGGTGTTCACAATGGCAAGCCTCTTGTTAACCTGCACCTGGCTGGAAGAAAAACTTAGCTAGTGAATGGGAATCGAGTCTCACACTAGGAAAACGGCACAAACGGCACTGCATTGCAAAAATAACAACGCTGATTTATGCGATTGCGTAGATTTCAAAATACTGTTATGGGCTACCATGCCTGAAATCCAAGCACTTCTAACACTGTATGACTTTGCAATTAACAATGAATGCTAATTTACGGGAAAGCCACTTCTTCCCATGAGCAGGAGGTGGCGTTGCAGGCGTCACGATCCGAGCACGCGTACAGGGGCTGATACACAGCCCCTGCACGATTGGCTGGATTCCCACCACTCCCCCCGAAGGCCGACCAATCCGGTCGGCTGGGGGGCGTGGCTGGCATCCCTTTAACTAGGAGACGGTGGGAATCCTTCCCCCTCTCCTTTCTCTGCCCCCAGCTGCATCGGTTCTCCCGCCCACCCACCCTTTAGGTTAGCTATTGACCTTGCTATGGACTTCGGTTGGTCGCCCCAGTTGGCTGGGGGGCCTGGTAGGACTTTTTCCCATTTGGGCTAGCCAAATCGGGTTTTTTCGCCTACCTCGTAGCAATTCGTCACAACTTTTGGTTTGGCGGTTAGGCATTGGATAACATCAATAGAGGTAAAAAGGGGAGGTAGCGCCATCACCTGCCCCTCATTGGAAGGGTATTCCGTTAAAGGTTTCCGGGGGCGTGGCCCTGTCCGAAGCCTAGGGAGGTTAGGGCCTAAGGCACGCCCCAACGGTGATCACAGGGGGAGTTCCACTTGATAAGCATCAGTGGGGCTACCCTTGGTGGTTAACCCTTCACGGACCTCCAACACCCGGGTTGGGGGCAGATATAGTGGTTAGGATCCAATGCCTAAGCCGATACCGCTCAACATCCGTAACCAATAAAGTTGTGGCCTTTACGCCCATTAATTCGATGCAATGTCTCACGTGTCATTATTCAATGGGAGGGAGGGACATTGCCACGCAAATCACTGGCCATTTGAGAGATCAAATCATACCAGCAAGAAGGTGGGATGAAGTTATGAAACTGTCTGTCTTAGTCTGAGCAGGGACCAAGATTCTTGGAAAGGAGACTGCATGAATTCACCCAGGAAATGATAAAACAGTTCTGGCTTTAAGAGTCTCAGCAAGCTACTGACTGCTGGTGTGGGCAGACAACCAACGGTATGAGACATCTCTGCTAGAATATATGCACTGGCTCCCGTATGCTACTGGCTCAGATTGGTATATAAAGGCCTGAAGAACTTGGCTCCCACATATCTTAAAGACCAATTGAACGCTTACATTACAGCTCAGTCCCTGCGGGCATCCAGATTTCCCCCATGTCACAGAAGCTAAGCTGGCCTCAAATAGACGCCAGGTATTTAATTTTGTCGCTCCCTTGCTATAGAATACTTTCCCAGCAGAAATCCGGCAGGCATTCTTGATTTTGACGTTGACGCGTCTCTCAGATTTATTTATTTTTATTCCGCCTGAAACTGCTTAAAACATCCTGAATTAGCAAGTCATTTTTCCGATTATGTTGTACTATTTTAAATGCAGTTTTATGTTTTATTGTTGCACAGCACACTGATGTTTTACGATCTGGTGGCATATAAATACTTTTACAAATGAAAGAAATAAAGCACTACAGAAGAAAACAGTGGGCAATATTTAATCATTCTCAGCAAATTTCAACGGGGCTGCTCCAAATATGACTTCTAGTCGTATATCACCCACTCAGTAAAGCAACATCTGCCTCCCTTCCCAAATACCTACTTCAAACAAAAAGTTTCTAGAGGATAAGAAGAGAACCAGCATGGCAAGCTTCCCTGGGGAGTGCATTCTGAAGAGCAGATCCCATTGCACCTTCATGCCACTCCCAAACTTATATAGGGTTTTTACTTGGAGCAGGTATTCTTCTAAAGATCTCAGCGTATGGGTTTCATTTTATTCTTCTTCCTGTAGTCTATTACTGCCACCAGACATCTGTTCTAAATTACCACTTCCTCACCCAGGCATGTTAGGGGGGGGGAAGTAGAGCTGGGTGTAATCAGCTTATTGGTGCCATTTTATTTATAGGAAGCTTTTTGCCACCCAAGTGGTGGTACGATCACTCTAGATCTCCAAATACACTGCTCCTAGAAGTTTCATGTAGCTACTGAAGAATGTGGTGGACAAGATAATAATAATAATAATAATAATAATAATAATAATAATAATAATAATAATTATTTTTGTACCCCGCCCATCTGGCTGGGTCTCCCCAGCCACTCTGGGCGGCTTCCACCAAACATTAAAATACATTTAAAATATCACAGTTTAAAAACTTTCCCTAAACAGGGCTGCCTTCAGGTATTTTCTGAATGTCAGGTAGTTGTTTATACAGATCTTGAGGAGCTCCACTAGACAAATTCCACAAAGCAGTGCAAAGCATAAATGCATCAACATTTACTGATCTTCCTAACAAGGAGACTGCACAGTGCAATGCCTCAGAAGGTCACAATGGTAGCAAATCGGGTTCTCCTCAGGGAGAGCACGTGTTGCAGTGGGGCTGGCAAACCACCTCCCTTGCAGCTGGGTGGGATAGTTGGCTGGCCACGGCTTCGATGGGACCTTGGGGTGTTGCTGGGGAGAACTATATGTTGCCATTTGTGATGGACAGCCCAGCGTCCTTTATATTCTCTCGCACGCAGGGTGATCCTTCTCTTGGCTGCGTGCTTCGGATCACCCTCCCTCCCTCCCTATAATCAAAACAAAACAAAACAAAAAATTCCTTCCAGTAGCACCTTAAAGACCAACTAAGTTTGTTCTTGGTATGAGCTTTCGTGTGCATGCACACTTCTTCAGATACACTGAAACAGAAGTCACCAGACCCTTATATATAGTGAGAGAGTGGGGAGGGGTATTACTCAGAAGGGTGGTGGGAATGGGTGATGGCTGATAGGTGTGGAAAACCTGTTGACGACTGTTAACGACTGCAATTGGTCTTACAGGAAAAGGCAAGGGGTGAGATGGCTAAAGATAGCTTTGTCATGTATAATGAGATAAGAATCCAATGTCTTTGTTCAGACCAGGTTTCTCCATGGTTTTAAGTTTGGTGATTAGTTGCAATTCAGCCACTTCTCTTTCCAGTCTATTTCTGAAATTCCTTTGTATTAAGACAGCTACTTTGAGATAATTTAGGCTTCTGCGTTGACCTTGTTATGCCTATCATGGGGTCGTCTGCTTTTGGGGCAGGGGCCCAGTAGGAATTTTTCCATTTGGCTGATTGGCTGTGGCCATCTGGTTTTCGCCTACTGCAGTAGCAACTAGTCACAACTTGTAAGGTTGGCGGTTAGGCATTGGTTCATTGTGATTGTTATTGGAGGGGTGGTCGCCCCTCCAAATGATGATGGTGTGTAGGGAATTCCGTTAAAGGAATCCAGGGGCTCGACATGCTTTTGTCCGAACCCCCGGTAGGGGGACAGGGCCACGCAGGAGCCCCTGGGAACCTCCGGGGAGAGGGAGGGCTCTGCCCCCAGCCTCCATATCTCTCCCCAGATGGGATCTCCCGTTGCTGACCGGTGGTCAGCTCTGTCCCGTCGGACAGCTAGTCAGAACCAATGCCTGCGCAACCACTCACATAATTTGTATTTTAATAAAGTTGTGGCCTAAATTATTGCCGAAAACACAAACAAAAATTATGTCTGAAGTGTGAATTTATTTGGGGGGTGGCTTGGGGACCTTGACACGCAGCAGAGATCTAAGAAAACCAGCCTGCTTGGATAGGCCCCTTTTTATCTCGTCATAGATTCAGTGCTTTTTTAAAAATAAAAATAAATGTTTAGGGGTACTCTCATTTTCCTTGTTGTTGTTGTTGTTCAGTCGTTCAGTCGTGTCCGACCCTTCGTGACCCCATGGACCAGAGCACGCCAGGCACGCCTATCCTTCACTGCCTCTCGCAGTTTGGCCAAACTCATGTTAGTAGCTTCAAGAACACTGCTCATTTTCCTACTCATCTTGAAATACTCAATGAATGCCCCTCAATGAAGCCAAACTTAGATTCACAAAATGTTTAGGGGTATGCGTACCCCTGCGTACCCCCAGAAAAAAGCACTACATAGATCCACCAGTTAACGAACGCAGTTGCCAACCAAAACTTAGCCTGATGTCAGATTGATAATGACCGATATGATCATTTCCCTCCTGAATGTCCCAGAGCCATACCGCTACCATCCTTTCAGAGGAAGGATAAGGTACGAATTTAACAAACAAACCAACAAACTTTGCCCATAAAAAGTATGCTGGCAACTGACCAGATTAGTCAGATTCAGGGAATCTAAGGATAACGCCTAAAGTAGAAAACACACAATTGCCTCCTTCAAGAGAGGAGGATTGGAGTCCCTCCCGAAGAGAGGAAACCATCACAGAATGGACCAAACTGAGTAGCTCAACTTGAGTGGCTACAGTCAGCCATGTGTGTGTGAAACTGGCTAGAGACCCCTAAGAACTCTGTTAATGTCCTCTGGGAAAATCAATCAAATTCAGCCAAGCAACTGCAGCCAGTGGAAGTCAATACAGTGGTACCTCGGGTTAAAAACTTAATTCGTTCTGGAGGTCTGTTCTTAACCTGAAACTGTTCTTAACCTGAGGTACCACTTTAGCTAATGGGGCCTCCCGCTGCCGCCGCGCAATTTCTGTTCTCATCCTGAAGCAAAGTTCTTAACCCGAGGTACTATTTCTGGGTTAGCGGAGTCTGTAACCTGAAGCGTCTGTAACCCGAGGTACCACTGTATGGCATTCAAGTTGTAAACTCAGGTCCCAAGATGTGGGGGAAGATCCAGGCGGCAAAGGGAAACACAATGAATTATAAAATCAAAAATTCTTTCCAGTAGCACCTTAGAGACCAACTGAGTTTGTTCTTGGTATGAGCTTTCGTGTGCATGCACACTTCTTCAGATACACTGAAACAGAAGTCACCAGATCCTTAAATATAGTGAGGGAGTGGGGAGGGGTATTGCTCAGAAGGGTGGTGGGAATGGGTGATCAGCTGATAGGTATGGAAAACCTGTTGACGACTCTTAACGGCTGTAATTAGTCTTGCAGGGAAAGGCAAGGGGTGAGATGGCTAAAGATAGCTTTGTTATGTATAATGAGATAAGAATCCAATGTCTTTGTTCAGACCAGGTTTCTCCGTGGTTTTAAGTTTGGTGATTAGTTGCAATTCAGCCACTTCTCTTTCCAGTCTATTTCTGAAATTTCTTTGTATTAAGACAGCTACTTTGAGATCTTTTATAGAATGTCCTGGGAGATTGAAGTGTTCTCCTACTGGTTTCTCTGTCTTGTGATTCCTGATATCAGATTTATGTCCATTTATCCTTTGGCGTAGGGTTTGGCCTGTTTGTCCAATATAGAGAGCTGAAGGGCACTGTTGGCATTTGATTGCATACACAATGTTGGAAGATGAGCAATTAAATAGTCCTGAGATGGTATGTTTGATGTTGTTGGGACCAGTAATGGTGTTGTCCGGGTTTATGTGGCAGCAAAGTTGGCATCTGGGTTTATTGCAGGCTCTGGTACCAGTGTCCATGTTGAGTCCTGTTGTAGTATTATTGTGGGTGAGGAGCTGTTTGAGATTGGGTGGCTGTCTGTAGGCGATGTAGGGTCTTCCTCCCAGAGCTTGAGAAAGAGAACTGTCATTGTCTAGGAGAGGTTGTAGATCTCTGATGATGCGTTGTACTGTTTTAATTTGGGAGTTGTATGTGATTACTAGTGGTGTTCTGTTATTTTCTTTTTTGGGTCTGTCTTGCAGCAAGTTCTCTCTGGGTATCAGTCTGGCTCTGTTGATCTGTTGTTTAACTTCATCAGGTGGATATTTTAGTTCTAAAAAGGTTTGCTGTAGATCTCTTAGGTGAGAGTCTCTGTCTGTAGAGTTGGAACAGATGCGGCAGAGGTCATCATACAGGGCAACCAAAGCAGTTTTGGTACCAAAGCTGGGCCTAAACCCCCATTGAAATGGCTCATTAGTTGTGTCATTAGTTACTATGTGTGCAGACTGGAAAGAGAAGTGGCTGAATTACAACTAATCACCAAACTTAAAACCACGGAGAAACCTGGTCTGAACAAAGACATTGGATTCTTATCTCATTATACATAACAAAGCTATCTTTAGCCATCTCACCCCTTGCCTTTCCCTGCAAGACTAATTACAGCCGTTAAGAGTCGTCAACAGGTTTTCCACACCTATCAGCTGATCACCCATTCCCACCACCCTTCTGAGCAATACCCCTCCCCACTCCCTCACTATATTTAAGGATCTGGTGACTTCTGTTTCAGTGTATCTGAAGAAGTGTGCATGCACACGAAAGCTCATACCAAGAACAAACTCAGTTGGTCTCTAAGGTGCTACTGGAAAGAATTTTTGATTTTGTTTTGACTATGGCAGACCAACACGGCTACCCACCTGCAACTGGAACAATGAATTATATTTTTCATAAAATTTATATACTGCTCGACTATTAAAACAAAGGCAAATTTTGCTTGGCGGGTGAATTGCCATTTAGGCAAAAATAAGGGCACATATGAAAAAGCAGAAAGGTAAAAACAGCAATACATAATTACCAAACTCCCAAAGACAGCCTGCACACATAGTAACTAATGACACAACTAATGAGCCATTTCAATGGGGGTTTAGGCCCAGCTTTGGTACCAAAACTGCTTTGGTTGCCCTGTATGATGACCTCTGCCAGGAGAGAAACGGGAAATGTGTCCCCCTTAATTCTCCTTGACCTCTCAGTGGCTTTTGACACCATCAACCACGGTATCCTTCTGGAGCAGCTGTCCAAGTTAGAGGTGTGTGGCACGGCTTTGCGGTGGTTCTGGTTCTACTTGGGTGCTCATTCCCAAGGGTGATGCTTTGGACCCCCTGAAGCCTTCAATGTGGGGTTCCCCAGGGTTCAGTTTTATCCCCTATACAGTGGTACCTCGGGTTACATACGCTTCAGGTTACATACGCTTCAGGTTACATACTCCGCTAACCCAGAAATAACGCTTCAGGTTAAGAACTTTGCTTCAGGATAAGAACAGAAATCGTGCTCTGGCGGCGCAGCGGCAGCGGGAGGCCCCATTAGCTAAAGTGGTGCTTCAGGTTAAGAACAGTTTCAGGTTAAGAACGGACCTCCAGAACGAATTAAGTTCTTAACCCGAGGTAAAGGTAAAGGGACCCCAGACCATTAGGTCCAGTCGTGTCCCGACTCTGGGGTTGCGGCGCTCATCTCACTTTACTGGCCGAGGGAGCCCAGCGTACAGCTTCCGGGTCATGTGAGCCAGCATGACAAAGCCGCTTCTGGTGAACCAGAGCAGTGCACAGAAACGCCGTTTACCTTTCCTGCCAGAGTGGTACCTATTTATCTACTTGCACTTTGATGTGCTTTCGAACTGCTAGGTGGGCAGGAGCTGGGACCGAGCAACGGGAGCTCACCCCGTCATGGGGATTCGAACCGCCGACCTTCTAATCAGCAAGCCCTAGGCTCTGTGGTTTAACCCACAGCACCACCCACGTCCCAGGTTAGATTACTGCAACATATTAGATGTGGGGCTGCCACAGAAGACATTTCAGAAACTTCAGCTGCTGCAAGATTCAGCAGCCAGGTTACTCATTGGGGCAAGACGGTTTGAGCATTTAGTGCCAGTCCTCACCCAACTGCACTTGTTGCCAATCAATTTCTGTTCCGAATTCAAAGTGCTGGTCTTGACCATATAAGGAGGGCTGATTTAGATTTAGCAAGTAAACCATTTAAGTCAGTGATGGCCAAACTTGGCCCTCCAGCTGTTTTGGGACTACAATTCCCATCATCCCTGACCACTGGTCCTGTTAGCTAGGGATGATGGGAGTTGTAGTCCCAAAACAGCTGGAGGGCCCAGTTTGGCCGCCACTGATTTAAGTTGTTTTAGCTGTTTTAATAAACTAAATTTGGCTTACTTTTATGTGGAGTTTAGAAATATTTTATATGTTGCTGTAAACAATAATGAAAAAGTTCGCCATATTGATTTTCCATGCCATCCAAATGTCTAAACAGTCTAATCCAGTCGTTCCCAAACTTTTTCAGGCCGCCACCAGGCTTGGTTACATAAACTTGCCCCCCCCCGCCCCACCCTAAAAAAAACACATTGTTTTGAACAGTCGTTTGCATGACCCACTAAGGAAGATTATAACACAATAAACTTCAAAACAGTAACAATTAATTGCACATTTGTTCAAAACCCAAATAAAACTTATGTTGCTTAATTAATTAAACATCGGTGAACAAGGCTGTACCCCCAGTGTGTCAGAACATTTGCGGTAATTTTATTGAGTATCCAAAACATTAGATCAATGGAGGATGATTTAAAAAAGCCTTGAAGGGAAGGCAGAAATTGCATAAACACAATTAAAGAACAAATAGCAGCAACAGAGGTTGCAGCCAGGGTTGGAAACTCAGATATACAAGCTAGGTGCCACACCTCTGACCTTTGCAGCAGCATTCGGTGTCTTCTGTTTAGTTATTAAAGGCACATGAACATAGGTTGCCACATCCCATTCACAGCCATTAACTTCACTTTTAATGAAAAAGTATTTTAAAGACACCGGCAGCACCACGTCTGGCCTTAGGATTGCTGCTTACCGTATTTTTCCCGTGCCCCTGTGTATAAGACGACCCCTATTTTTTTGCGACACCAAATTAAGGAAATGGGGGGTTGCCCAGAGTTGTTCAGCTTTTTTGGGCGGTGGCGATTGCCGCCAATCACTCACCCACCTGGCCGCCGCTGCCAACCGCACGCCTCACCAAAGCCACCAAACGCCTGCCCGCTCACCGCCAGCAGCCGCCAATCGCCCGCCCAATTGGCGCAGCAGCAGCCAATCGTCAGCAGGCCTTGCCACAGTCACCAATTGCTCGCCCAATCGCCACTGACAATCTCCTGCTCGCGGCTGCCACCAATCACCCGTTCCCCCTATGCACTATCCGTGTATAAGACGACTTCCCATTTTGTACATTTCTTTACAATAAAAGGGAACCCAGGTGGCACTGTGGTCTATACCACTGAGCCTCTTGGGCTTGCCGATCGAAAGGTTGGCGGTTCGAATCCCTGCGATGGGGTGAGCCTGTTGTTCGGTCCCAGCTCCTGCCCACCTAGCGGTTTGAAAGCATGCCAGTGCAAGTAGATAAATAGGTACTACTCTGGTGGGAAGGCAAATGGCGTTTCTGTGCGCTGCTCTGGTTCACCAGAAGCGGCTTTGTCATGCTGGCCACGTGACCTGAAAAAAACTGTCTGCGGACAAACGCCGGCTCCCTCGGCTTGTAAAGCGAGATGAGCGTCGCAACCCCAGAGTTGTTCGTGACTGGACTTAACTGTCAGGGGTCCTTTACCTTTTTACAATAAAAAACATCTTCTTATATACGGAAAAATACAGAACTCTGCAACAATCCAAACTCTGCTTAGCTGAGAGCAAGTGTCACTGAATTCAATAGTACTTTCTTCTGCTACACGTCTAATGCCAATTCTGGGACACATTATATCACCCCACCAATCCTAGCATGAAACTGCAGCGGGTGAAATAATTTTGTGCAAGAACCTTTGCCCACCACTGAAGAGTGCACTGAGCCCCAGAAAGCACCACACCTTTTAGAAAGCGGTAGGAGGTATTCAAAAGCTTGGGAGGAATCCCAGATCATAGGAACCCTGCAGAAGGCAGAACAGCAACTGCCTCAAGGGATCACAGAGGCACCACCCATCTTATGTTTACTCACAGAAGTGAGTTTTGCTGGGTTTTCTGGTGCTTGCACCCAAAAACAGGAACCAAGGATGAGAGTCCCTTTTTTGTGTGCCCTGGGGGCACACAATTAGCATTTGCAGGGAGATCTTTTTGGCTGGAATTCTAAAAATCAACACCAGAATTGAGTTCACTGTTGACATTCCAGGCTGAGGAATGAGGCCATACTGGTGCAACAAGCTCAGCGTCATCGTGGACTGAGCAACTGTGACACAAACTTGGAACGCAAACCCAGTTAAGAAAAGCCATGAGTTTCATCACTATTCATCCCCAAGGAGAAATAAGCCCCAAACTCACTCTCTCTCTCTCTCTCTCTCTCTCTCTCACACACACACACACACACGCACACACCCTGTGATCCTTGGATGAAAGGCAGTATATTATATTATATTATATTATATTATATTATATTATATTATATTATATTATATTAAGTAGTAGCAGTTGCTAGCATCTATTGGTTAGTACCTAGTGTATCACCAAATAATATTTGTTTGGTGAAATGCTATATAATTAATAACAAGGACAATACAAACGAGGCTCTTTAAAAAGGTGGAAATTATGCTAGTTCACTGATTTTCCAACACAGCAACAATGCCACCATTTTGAGATTAATTTTCTTAAACATCACATTCTTCACTAAGCAGAATATATCTAGTTACAGGTGGGTAGCCGTGTTGGTCTGCCATAGTCAAAACAAAATAAAAATTCTTCCAGTAGCACCTTAGAGACCAACTAAGTTTGTTCTGGTATGAGCTTTTGTATCTGAAGAAGTGTGCATGCACACGAAAGCTCATACCAAGAACAAACTTAGTTGGCCTCTAAGGTGCTACTGGAAAGAATTTTTTATTTTGTTCAGAATATATCTGACCCCTTCTAGCAACACATCTAACATTGCCTGAGTTGTTAAAACTTTGAAGGACGGTGACAGATTTGATTTCTCTACAAGCAGGGATAGCCTCCTTTCACCTGAAACATCTTCATTATGTTTGTACGATCATCATACCATGGAGATCCTGGGCTGAGTCACAGCAGCCATGGGGACTCACTCTGAAAACCCTACATCTCACATCATTTCTGCAGCTATTATAATGAACTGTTACTTTGGATGGGAAAAACAAAAAGCCAAACTTGGAAAGCAGAGTATGAAGTTCCTTCTACGGGCCTCTACCATAACATAGACCACAGTGCCACCCATGTTCCTACTAACCATTATGCCATGCTGGCTCTCCAAGGATCGAGCGGGAAAATCCGACAGGAGGTGAGAAGGGTCAGAACAAATCTTCCCCTGGGAGTGAAGGTGATAAAGCTGATGTACACTTAATTACAGGAGGCACAGAAATAGGCACTGCGAGTAAAAGGTAGCAGGAGAGCAACTGAGAGACCACTGCAGGTAAAAACACAAGTGCTGCAGGCAAGTGCTTATACGCTAATGCTAAAAGCCTCAGAACCATGATATGTGAACTAGAGTGCTTGGTCTTATGGGATGGTACCTAATGGGAACAATGGGAACGTGGTGGAACAGAGAGAACCAGTGGGACACAGTTACCTATGGACACAAAATCTATTGGAAGGGCCTACTGGAGGTGGTGTCACTGTACATCAAAGAGAGCAGTGAGCCCAACTAGCTGGAAACTCCCAAAGGGGCAAACGACTCCACATAATCATTGTGAAGAAGAAGGAGAAGAAGAGGAGGAGGAGGAGTTTGGATTTGATATCCCGCTTTCTCACTACCCGAAGGAGTCTCAAAGCGGCTAACATTCTCCTTTCCCTTCCTCCCCCACAACAAACACTCTGTGAGGTGAGTGGGGCTGAGAGACTTCAGAGAAGTGTGACTAGCCCAAGGTCACCCAGCAGCTGCATGTGGAGGAGCGGAGACGCGAACCCGGTTCACCAGATTATGAGTCTACCGCTCTTAACCACTACACCACACTGGCTCTTGTGGGCACTGGGGCCAGGACCCAGGAGTAATTTAGTACTGGGAATGTGCCATCATCCCCCTGATCAAAATGCTTAGGAAGATCTTATAGAACGGACCCAGAGAGTCCACTTCCTGCAATGCAGGAATCACAGCTAAAATGTCCCTGACAGGTGGCCGTGTTGGATCACAGGATTGGGACAGCAGGGGCAAACACATGTGGCAGCAGCTTCAGAGGGAGGGATTTCTTTGAGACACCCCAATTCTGCTCTCCGAGTGTGCAAGGTGCACAACAACCTCATTTGGCAGCACAGCTGAACCAGCTATTTCAACACCCTATTACAAGAACAAAGCTTTTAGCTGCAACCATACCGCAACTAGCGGTGGGCATTATCTGTCAAATCTGCTTTCTTATTTATGCATATATATTTTTCTTTTTAAAAAGATCTCTACCCCTTTAAGTAAAAATAAACAGCTAAAATTTTTTTTTAAAAAAAGGTTTCTCATTTTCCAGTCTTTCCAAAGTTCCATTCTCCACATTAAATAAATCATTATCATCATTATCATCACCATCACAAACAGGTATCAAAAAGTTCTCATGGAAATTCAGCAAGATTTTAGTGCAACTTTTAAATATACACAATTTTGTATGCAATTTTTTTCAAATTCGGTGTATTTTTGTTCTTATTTTCACTAATATACATATTTATATGCACTCTTTCTCCTGCTACATGCATATTTGCACACATTACTTGGCTGGAAAACTGCACTGCAAAATGAGAAGGCGTGTGAATTTTGAGAGATGGCTGTGTTACGGTTCGAATATCGTTTAAGAAAGTGTGAGTTGGGTATGTTTGCCTTTAAACGCAAACTGAATCAAATTTATCCTCCATTCCTAGCTGCAGCCTCCACAGAGAAACAGCAACTGGAATTTAGACACCCACCCACACCCCCCGACTTGTTTGCTTGTCAGGGGCCTATAAATCTTCTACACGCTTCCAAAGCACTGTGGCTTTCCTTCAAGTTTTCATTCTGCCTTTGAAAAGTGATTGAAATTTTGCCAGATTATTTTATACGTTTGTGCATTCAAAACATTCCCACCATGTTGAGTCGAAAGCTCTCGAGAGGAACAGCTGCTCCTGTGAGAGTTCAGTAACTGGATAATTCACCCTTTCCACATTTGGCTCCCAGCCAAGCTTCAAGACTGAGCATTTTTCATTTGGTTCTGGGGGATTGAGATTTTGAACCTGCAACCACATTACTGAAACCTGAAGAGGCCTGAGCTCAGACTGCGCTTTAAGATCCAATCTGCTTATGTAAGCGGAAACGCACAGACCGGCTGGACGGACACCTTGTCACAGGGGAGAGAAGACTTCTCCACACGGCAAGCCCATTCAAATTTCCTTGGGACTTTCCATTCACCCGCTGCTAAGAAAGACCTTCTTCCTCTCTCTCTCTGTGGCCGGCCACCTAGTTCAGCCTATTTCACTGCTCTTCATGCGCAGTTTCAAGAGCTCTGGCTAATGATAGCACAAAGTCTCATTCAGAATCAAGATCCAATCAATGCCATGCACGGCGCTGTTGTCCATCAATCATGGATGTCAGTGCACATTACGTCTCAGGCAGAAAATGTTGGGTTTGAAACACAATGCCAAATTCAGGAATGTGCCTTGTTTCCTCCTAGGAAACACAGCTCGAGGCTTTTCAATTTGGGACGAAGGAAAGGAGGCTAAGGTGTCTTCTTCGGTGGAAACAGAATACGCTTATAAAATTATTAATGTCGCAAGGAGAGTGTATAAAGAAATTTTTACTACCTCTCCTGAAAACACTTGAACTCGGGGTCACCAAATTAAACATACTGGCAACGGGTTCAGGGCAGACCAAATAAAGTATTTCCTCATGCAATACATAGTTAAGTTTTGTAATTCAGTGCTACAACATGTGGTGATGGCCACTGGTTTCAATTACTAGAAGAAGAGCAGACAACTTACTTATAAGAATAAATGACCATAACGGGGGGGGGGGGGAATGATTTTTGACTTGTAATGTTTTTCATATAAGCTGTCAACTCATAAAAAAAACATCAAGGCAGTGTACAATGAAATCATTAAACCATACAACGATAAAATACAGAATAAATGACCAAAGAGATTGCTTCTTACAATGCAATTTTTAGGATTTTAAGTGCTTGTTTGATTTCCAGTGTTCCAAATTACTGGTGCCATAACCCTAAAAGCCTTGGTTCGTGGAAAAACGAAACCAATTTGAGGCATCTGTGAGAGGCCCCTTCTGCATTATACGTTTTTAAAGGTATCACACACCACAGTCACGGCTTCCCCCAAAGAATCCTGGGAACTGTAGTCTCTTAAGGGTGCTGAGAGTTGTTAAGGAAACCCTCCGAGATCTTCAATTCTTAGAGTTGCCTGGGAAGAGGGAAGATTGCTAAACCACTGAGAATTGTAGCTCTGTGAGGGTAATGCACACCAGGTTGTCCTCCTCATCCAACCAGGCCTTATTATGGACCAACCAGAATTCAATAACAATACCACAAAAAGGGGGCACAGTGGAAGAGGCCTGTGGATGAAGGAAGAATGGCATGCAAGCAGCCATACCCTCATCAACCACAATTATCCTTCCTTCCCTCGCGGAGGGCATCTCAGTGAACAAGTAATAGCTATGATAGCTACATGGAACTTATTGGAAGCAACCAACAGACAAAGGCCATGAAATACAAGTTGTGGCTCACGGGCTTCCCAGAGTTACAGGTGAAACTCGAAAAATTAGAATATTGTGGAAAGGTTCATTTCTTTCAGTAATTCAACTTAAAAGGTGAAACTAATATATGAGATAGACTCATGACATGCAAAGCGAGATATGTCAAGCCTTTATTTGTTATAATTGTGATGATTATGGCGTACAGCTGATGAGAACCCCAAATTAACAATTTCAACTTTGGGGTTTTCATCAGCTGTACGCCATAATCATCACAATTATAACAAATAAAGGCTTGACATATCTCGCTTTGCATGTCATGAGTCTATCTCATATATTAAACTCCAGTAGCTAATGAAAACAATTGCTTACCTAAATGGACTTTTCCACAATATTCTAATTTTTCGAGTTTCACCTGTATATTGTTGACCACCAAAGGAGACAGAATGCTGGATTTTTTGGTCACAAAATCACAGAACCGAAGAATGCATTATAAGCTATCTATGATCAATACAGAAAATCCAGACCTAAGGCACCTCCAACAGATGGTTGCCCAGCCTCTGCTTGAAGACCACCAGCACAGCACCATTAAGCGAACTGGTTCCACTGTCTAGCTGCTCTGTCGAGAGGGTTCTCCTAATGTTATACGTGCAGAACTTTGCATTTGTCTCTGCTGAATGCCATTTTTTCATTCATCCAAGTTTTCCATCCTGTTAACTTCATTTTGAAAATATATTTCTGTTCTTCCGAGGTGCCAAATTTGTCCTCCAAGCTTTATGCCATCTGCAAAAGTTTGTGCCATCTGCAGACTTTATGAAGATTCCTTCCACCTCTTCATCCAAGATAAAAATGTTAAAGAACACCAGGCATGACAGAGAGCTGCAGCACTCCACTCAAAACCTGCCTGCAGTATGAAGATGAGCCATTAATGAGCAGTCCATGTGCAGTTTTCCAACCAAAAGTGAATTCACCTGGTGGTACTATCGCCTATCCCAGGCATAGGCAAACTAGGCCCTCCAGATGTTTTAGGACTACAACTCCCATCATCCCTTACCACTGGTCCTGTTAGCTAGGGATGATGGGAGTTGTAGTCCCAAAACATCTGGAGGGCCGAGTTTGCCTAACAAAATATCATATAGGGCTTTCATTTCAAAGAAACCCCATAATTCAAGAAGTGTGCAAGCACACGAAAGCTCATACCAAGAACAAACTTAGTTGGTCTCTAAGGTGCTACTGGAAGGATTTTTTTTTATTTTTTTATTTTGTTTTGCCCAGAATTCAAGATGGCGACCAAGTTGGTGTCTTGAACTAATGATTTCTATGGCTGCACAGTCAAACAACTGAATTCTGGCCTGAATAAAACGAAAACCACTCTCAAAGAAGAGTCCTATATTGGAATCAAAGAGAAAAAGCAAGGAGGAACAGAGGCATTGGGTCCAACTTCTGAGGGAGCTCTGAATGGGTAAATACGAGGCAGCTGCCTAAGGAGAATTTCAAGGAATCACATCACTATAAAGTATTTATCTACACCATGTTAGTGTTATTGAGTTTAGTAGGATAGAACCACTGGTAATCCTTCTGTTGATAGAAGATGGAAAAACTAAAGCCAGCAAATGAAAGGAAGCCTTCAGTTTTTAGTCTCAGAAACTTGAATAAAGTGAAACTGCTGGAGATAATGAAGAAAGCAATGCAGGCCGACAGGGACATTCGACAGCATGAAGGTTTACAAGGCCGGTAGAGAAGCAAACGTTTGAGGATTTCGCCAACATGCAGGATCAGTGCTCAAGTGAGCCAATATTGTATTTGACAGAAACCAAGAAACACAGAAACACATGCAGATTCGCATCAGTGCAACAAGTGACGGACAGCAACCGTAGAGACGTCTTGGCAAGATCTTGCTTGCTCCCTTTTTATCACCAGATCTCACATTCATACCAGAACCTTGAAGTTGTTGTTGTTGTTGTTGTTTAAACAATTTATACATGACTTAACTATCATCTCTAAGCGGTGTACAAGAAATAAGACGCAGGAAAGGTAAAAACTGGTTAAAGCTACAAAACTCCAAGCTGCAATTCAAATGCTTGGAGGATAAAAACATCTTCTGTGAGCACTGGGAATTCCACAAGGAATTTCTGTCTGACTTCAGCTGGGCCCATTGTTGTGAAGAAGAAGAGTTTGGATTTGATATCCCGCTTTTCACTACCTGAAGGAGTCTCAAAGCGGCTAACATTCTCCTTTCCCTTCCTCCCCCACAACAAACACTCTGTGAGGTGAGTGGGGCTGAGAGACTTCAGAGAAGTGTGACTAGCCCAAGGTCACCCAGCAGCTGCATGTGGAGGAGCGGAGACGCGAACCCGGTTCCCCAGATTACGAGTCTACCACTCTTAACCACTACACCACACTGGCTCTCAGTGAGATATATGGGAACAAATGCAGCCCCAGCAGCCCTACCAGCGTTTGCTATGTCTTATAAATTTGTTATAATACTTGACTTTTGTTATTTTGAATAGTTTTATCATTTTGAAGTAATTAATACATTAGCATTGTTTTTAAAGCACCGGTATATAAAAGGGACGTGGGTGGCGCTGTGGGTTAAACCACAGAGCCTAGGGCTTGCTGATCAGAAGGTCGGCGGTTCGAATCCCCGCGACGGGGTGAGCTCCCATTGCTCGGTCCCAGCTCCTGCCACCTAGCAGTTTGAAAGCATGTCAAAGTGCAAGTAGATAAATAGATACCGCTCCGGCAGGAAGGTAAACACGGCTTTTCTGTGCGCTGCTTTGGTTCGCCAGAAGCGGCTTTGTCATGATGGCCACATGACCTGGAAGCTCTACGCTGGCTCCCTCAGCCTGTAAAGCGAGATGAGCGCCGCAACCCCAGAGTCGTCCACGAATGGACCTAATGGTCAGGGGTCCCTTTACCTTTGCCTATATATGAAATATGGACTGTATAATTGACACACACACACACACCCCAAGTGAAAATGTACTTACAGTGGTGCCCCGCTAGACGAAAATAATTCGTTCTGCGAGTATTTTCGTCTAGCGGGTTTTTCGTCTAGCGAAGCGGCAATGCAAACCGCGGTTTTTGCTAGACGAAAAATTTTTGTCTTGCGAGGCAGCCCCATAGACAAATTCGTCTTGCGGGGCAGCCTTCCGCTAGACGAGTTTTTCGTCTAGCGAGGCATTCGTCTAGCAGGGCACCACTGCAATTTTAAATCTTACAGTCACATCTTAATCTTATTTAGAAAATGTATTCATTTTTCTAGTGAGCTACAGCTGATTAAAAAGCACCCATCTGGAGCTCAGCGCCGCAGACGAAAGGCAGAAAAGGCTTATGGAGCAAGCAAAGCAAGAATTCTTCCTGAAATACCTTTGTACACAGAAAGCAGTTGAAAAATAAGAATATACCTATATACTCTTGTTGAAACCAGCACTGAAAGAGCTGCCTGTGGTGCTATACTACAAATGACACACAAACTCTAAGGCAGAAGTTTCACACATTGGATATATTTCTGGAAAACACACAAGAGGAAAAAGAGGATGTCAAGCAAAACGAGAGTGTTGAAAAGTCTGCAAAATAAGTTTTTATTGTGCCTGACAGTGGCAGGCTACTGATAGGAGCTGCGTAGCTGCTGGCTCAACCCCAGCTAGGTCTGTGACTCAGTTCAAGCAGCACACACACAAACACACACACACTCTTTGCCTCTTCCACCACTCCCTTTGGGCTGTTTCTGTTTGCTCATCAGGTTTCTTACTTGTGCTCTCCCTTGGAAATAATACATAATGTAAAATACCACCAGATAGGCTCAACAGCAATTTTAGTCTTATATGTGGTATTAACTAGCAGCCTCACCACTTAAACACTGCTCTCACAACTGTAGAAATAGTGCTTAACCCCTGTTAAACTTTTGTATCTGCATAAACATCAGTGTGCTGCCCAATGAGTGGGACACGGGTATCTATAGGCACTTGTGGTGGACATGACTGACGGTGGCAAATTTGAGGGAACAAGCGTTTAATGAGATAAGTAAAATCACTCATCTGTATATCAAAAAGCCTCCAGAGCTTGTATCACTGACTCTGTATTTAAATGAGAATTGGGAATTGGGGGATAAACCACTCCAGTCGTAGATTGGAAGCAGAACGCCTTGGCTCCCGAACAAATCGGCTCCCGAAGGATCGAAACCCGGAAGTGAATGATTTTCGGAAGCTGAACGTCCGGCGCAGCTTCCAATTGACTGCAGGACGCTCCTGCAGCCAATCGGAAGCCACGCTTTGATTTTCGAACGGTTCCGGGAGTCGAATGGAAAGACTTAAAGGTGCGAACTTGAACACTTGGTGCAAGAGAGTATGGTGTATTGCCCTTACAGAAGAACAAGCACAAACTGAGACTAGCAAGAGGAACACAGCACAAATACACCTTTGCTGGAGAATGGTGGAGCTTTATTTCATTCACAAATATTCCAGAAAACCAAGTATCAGTTCCAGAGGAGAATCACTTACTAAGAATGTGTTTTACTGATGTATATTGTTACAAGTTGTGGTGAGTGTATTTTCTGGGGTCCCTGGGGAGATTTCATTGGTTTTGTTGGCGATGGGTTACCTTTATTTCCAAAATGTTTATGCGATGATTCTGAAAATAATGCAAATAGTTTTCTTTAAAAACCCAGCCTTATCAACTCATTGAAGTCGCCGAGTGATAGGGGATGACCTCTAAGTCACTGGTTTTCAACCGGTTGGTCAGGACTCACTAGCGGGTTGCGGCCTGATCCAAAGTGGGTCATTACAGAGGCATGGCCACCATGAAAATATATGGTAAAATATTAAGAAATGCAGGTTTGGGTTAAAAATGGGTCCTGGATCTGAAAAGGTTGAAGATACCTGCTCTAAGTGACTTGTTCCAGGGCAACCTTGATATCCTTATCAGAAAGAGTTGAACACGTATATAATCAGGGAAGGGTCGCTATTTCATGCTCATTAATTCAGCCCCAAATGTTTGTGGTGTTAAAAAGGATCGTAGTTTCCTATTGTATAGTAAAATCTGAAAGGGGGGAAAGGACTTAGGTTGGTAGAAAATGAAATCACCATTAAACTATTGAAAAAGAGAAGAAGAAGAAGAAGAAGAAGAAGAAGAAGAAGAAGAAGGGGAGGAGGAGGAGGAGGAGGAGGAGAGGAAGATGAAGAAGAGGAGGAGGGGGAGATGAAGAAGAGGAAGAGGAGGAGGAGGAGGAGAGGAAGATGAAGAAGAGGAAGATGAAGAAGAGGAGGAGGAGGAGGAGAGGAAGATGAAGAAGAGGAAGATGAAGAAGAAGAAGAAGAAGAAGAAGAAGAAGAAGAAGAAGAAGAAGAAGAAGAAGAAGAATGCTCCTACTGGTCTGTGTCTCGGAAAAGGAAAGGAAATAAATCCCTTATTCCTCAAACAAGAAATGGCTAAGCATATGTAGCTGCATTTGTCCAAGTCACTGCCTGTTACTTCTCTTCTTGCCTCGTTTCCCTTCCCTCCCAAAGGAACAAGACCTTGGGGTCATAATGCAGAGCTTTACCCAGCAAGTAGCAGCCACCCAAAAGTCAAATTCCATGCTAGCGATCGTTAGGAAAGGAACTTAAAATAAAACTGTCAGTATTGTACTGCCATGATACAAATCTATGGTGTAACCACACTTGGAATGCTGTGTACAGCTGTGGTTGCCTCCCGTGAAGGATACCGATGGGGTGGGAAAGCTTCAGGTAAGGGCATCCAAAATGATAACGAAAGAGCAACTCCCTACTGAACTCAACGGGAATATATCGAGATATATAGCATTGTGCTCTTAACCATCCTGCCATGCCTGTCTAGGCAGAGCAACAACTCCATCAATCAATATCTGAACTCAAAACAAACTGTCTTTCACTCTTAGGGAGGCCAGATCTACAAGAGGCCAGGGTGCTAGCACTTTTAATAGTTGTGTAGAGAAGGCCATTTCAGCAAGTACAGTGGTACCTCGGGTTACATACGCTTCAGGTTACAGACACAGCTAACCCAGAAATAACTCTTCAGGTTAAGAACTTTGCTTCAGGATAAGAACAGAAATCGTGCTCTGGCAGCACAGTGGCAGCGGGAGGCCCCATTAGCTAAAGTGGTGCTTCAGGTTAAGAACAGTTTCAGGTTAAGAACGGACCTCCGGAACGAATTAAGTACTTAACCAGAAGTACCACTGTATGAGAAACTATACCTGCAGGAGATCCCTTTCAAAGATACAAGAGCCCCAATCTCTTCAGCTTCAACACTGAACATGTGGAAAAAAGAGAATAATGTACGATGGTACCTCGGGTTACAGACGCTTCAGGTTACAGACTTCACTAACTCAGAAATAGTACCTCGGGTTAAGAACTTTGCTTCAGGATGAGAACAGAAATTGAGGGGGGGGTGGCAGCAGGAGGCCCCATTAGCTAAAGTGGTACCTCAGGTTAAGAACAGTTTCAGGTTAAGAACGGACCTGCAGAACGAATTAAGTTCTTAACCCGAGGTACCACTGTAATCCTTGCATGTGAGAATGGATTCTACAGGAAACTGGTCTGCCAACCAAAACCATATTTTATATCTGTTTTGTTTGTTTTAAAATTGGCAGCTTGCTTCATTGATTTTTCAGTGCCATTATACCAAAGTGGTTTGAGGATTACGGTCAACATTTGTGAAAGCAAAATAATAAACTCGGTCCACATGAGAAAAATATTGAAGACAGAAATGTCGGAGGGGGGGGAGGGGAGTCGCATTAATTTGGAACACATGAGGACAAATGAGAAGGAATTCAAAAATGCAGAGCAAAAGAAAGAAATGGGAATGAGTAAACAATGCAAGGGAGGAAAGAAAAAGCAGGAAACAAACGTATCAGATGCAAACTTGAATATATGCAATGAAGTGTTTTGGAGGGAAACTGAGCAATGAAATGATGCTATAGGGTGAAAAATGGGCAGCTCTTAGAACAGGGAACCTTTTCCCCGCTGAGGACAGAATTCCTTCAGAGGAAAGCAGTCGGGACCACAAGCCCCAAGTGGCCAAGGCCAGCCCCAAAGAGCCCGGGGGCCAAATCACACACACCCCCATTCTTACATACACAATTTATCACCACACATACACTTCTCATTTGCACACATCTTACAGGGATGGGTCACATATTTTTCCTTCCGCGCTGAGAATGGGCACGGAAAGCAAAACCATGGATCTGCCCACCCAGGACTTTTCCCGCACGGACAGATCGCTTCAGGGGCCAGGCTGCAGAGCGCACGGCATATCAGGAGGCACACGGAGGAGATGTTCCCCGCTACCACCTGAAATGATTAAACCCGTGAGAACAAAGCCTGTCAAGCACATTGCAGTTCTATCAGCACCACAATCTAATGAAGTAACTTCTTCTGTGTAAATCAGTATTTGTACAAAGAAAGACGTTGCTCTCGTTCCATGGGTGTTTTCCGGCCAGTGGGGAAGGTACTTGGAAGGGGAGTGGGTGAAGCACAGCCTAAGGACTCTGGGGGTGTCGTTTGGGGCCCAATCGCCACTCCCAAAGTGTGCGCCCTTATCCTGGGTCGTGGCAGCAGCTGAATTCCCCATCACTGCCCTCCTTCTCATCCTGCATCTGCCTGGGATGTGGTGACGGAAGCAGCAGCTGAGAAGGAGGAAGGTGGCTAGAACCAGCACCAGTCAGCTTGGTACTCTGGATCCTGGGCCTGGGGACTCCAGGGCTGGAAGCGGAGCAGCTACTCTTGGGGTTGGTTGATTATATTTTTATGTTATGTATCCATGTTGTGTTGTATTGTATTGTATTGTATTTGTATTTGTATATACAGGTGAAACTCGAAAAATTAGAATATTGTGGAAAGGTTCATTTCTTTCAGTAATTCAACTTAAAAGGTGAAACTAATATATGAGATAGACTCATGACATGCAAAGCGAGATATGTCAAGCCTTTATTTGTTATAATTGTGATGATTATGGCGTACAGCTGATGAGAACCCCAAATTCACAATCTCAACTTTGGGGTTTTCATCAGCTGTGCGCCATAATCATCACAATTATAACAAGCAAAGGCTTGACATATCTCGCTTTGCATGTCATGAGTCTATCTCATATATTAAACTCCAGTAGCTAATGAAAACAATTGCTTACATAAATGGACTTTTCCATGATATTCTAATTTTTCGAGTTTCACCTGTACCTGAGCTTTGGGCGTTTCCCAACTCTGTAGCTTTAAGTTTTTACACAGCTTTATTGTACTATTATTGGCTACACTTGCATACGGCTTTATAACTCTCTGTTAGCTTTCTAAGCGTTGGCAGTGTCTACATATTATTGTGAGCACTGTCCCTTAGCATGCTTTCTATGCCACAAGATGGGGTACGTTTTCATTATTTATAGTTGCATTTGTATTTCTTTATATTCATTGTGTTATTTAGTCCTTTGTTAGCATATATACTGTATTGTCGCGTTTATTGTTTTACAGCCTTAAATTTATCATACGCCTGCTGAAGAGGTAACATCGAAACAGTGAACTTTATCCGGAAATGCTGTCCGTTGGAAGATCACATTCACTCGTTTCTTCACCACTTCGGCTTTACTGGAATACTACATTTATTGTGCCATATATAGAAAGTATTTACACACATTCAGATTCTTTATTCTTTCGGCTATAAGCCCACAACAGGAGTAAAAAAAAAAAAAAATAAAATACATTCAGATTACAAAAGCAAACACATTATGAACATCGACACAGCAATTAAAAGACTAATACACCCAGTCTTCTCAATTTTACAGGTAAAATGATGACAATAATATTACAAGGCCATTCAAACTGGAATTATTGATAAATACAGTGGTGCCCCGCTAGACGAATGCCTCACTAGACGAAAAACTCGCTAGACGAACGGCATTCGTCTAGCGGAAGCTGCCCCGCAAGACGAAAAAGTCAATGGGGCTGCTTCGCAAGACGAAATTATTATTATTATTTTTTTAGCGTGAAAACCTCCGCGCTCCATTGCCGCTTCGCTAGACGAAAAATTCGCTCTATGAAAAAACTCGTAGAACGAATTATTTTCGTCTAGCGGGGCACCACTGTATCAATATTCTTGGAGTGTTCCATGGCGTCTTTTATATGAGATAACTGAAATCAAGAATCTAGCAACCTGTAATGTTCTTTGGGGGATCGTATCTTGCAACAAGCAAGCCAATTGTGTTTCAGAAGGATTATCAGCAATTTCCAAAATAACTGGGTTCAAAATTCTGGTCCGGGGTAAGATGTATAATGGACATTTAGATAATATGTGATGGAGCAACTCTATTGATTTACACGCATTATATTTTGTCATATTATCAGGATGTAATTCCCTTTGAATGTGTATATTGATCACTGACATCACTAAAGCTCTTTAGAGTTCATATTACATTGTTTGGCCTCGCGTTGCTCTGTTTTTTGATTCTCGTTCGAGTTGCAACACAGGGGTTCCCTTTTTGACTCACTCTTGGGGTAACTGCAGCCTGTTCTGGCTGACCCTCCACAGCTTGCCTAGTCTGCCCACCCACTGCCTCTCACCCCACTGAGGTCAGCAGCAGCACCACCACCTGTCTGCGGCCAAGCAAACTGCATCATGATGACACAACTACACATTTATCTAATGCAAGATATAAAAGCCAGTTTTCAATATTCCATACAACCCAGATGAGTTGCCATATTCCCAACAGTGAAAAGTTGTTGTTGTTTTTTGGCAAAGTTGTTGAGGGTTTTTAAATTTTTGCCCTAACTTGAGCTTTTTCCTCATATGTGTCCAGGAAATTCCGGACGTATGACAACCTTGCCATACAAACTTTTTTTGTCCACATTCTAGCATGACTCAGGTGCCTAAACTGGAAAAGTTGAAGAACTTTATATAGAAGCCATTGGGGACCAATGCCTGAGGCCGCAACTCTTCCAGTATTTCCACTGAAAAAAATGACACATTTCTACAAGTAATTATTCTGAGAGAAAAAACAGTGTGGGGAATTAAGAGAGAATATGGGGCTAAAATTGTAGCAGCTGTTAATGGAACATGCTCATAACGGGGAACATCAATAGTTGGAATACAGACTTAGGTTGGCAAATCAGGGCAAGAAATCAGAATATTTGTTCATGGAAATGTGTGGTGTAGTGGACTAGGACCTTAGAGACCAGGGTTCAAGGCTCCCTGGGTCAGCTTGGGTCAGTCAGCCGCCATCTCTCAGCATAACCTACGTCACAGAGTTGTGAGGATAAAA
Organism: Lacerta viridis; assembly: GCA_900245905.1. Taxonomy (NCBI): domain Eukaryota; kingdom Metazoa; phylum Chordata; class Lepidosauria; order Squamata; family Lacertidae; genus Lacerta; species Lacerta viridis. The sequence goes on from OFHU01003095.1 coordinate 182,521, forward strand.
TGGACAGTGGGAGGAGCGTGCATGCCATGTTCAGCTCCTTGGAGAAAATGTGGGACATACTTGTAATAAAAAGCAAATAAATAAGAAGAGAAAAGGACTTCTATTCCTCAGTGGGCCAGCAACTTGAGGGCAAATGTTACAGTGCATGTGGCCATTTTAAAAGTATCCCCCCCCCCCGTATCTGATTGATACTCCAAGATTAGGACTTTTAAGCAAAATATTCTGGGCCTTACAGGAACCTAGTTAATTGGTCGCATGTTGAGCTCCTGCCCTAGGAATGTCCAGGAGTGAGCAGGTCTCCCAAGAAAGGGAATGGAGAAGTAAAATACTGCACTTGTCCATACAGTCAACTGCCTAACCCAGGGGTAGGCAACCTAAGGCCCATGGGCCACAAGCGGCCCACAGGGGTAGTTTAACTGGCCCATGAGCCGCCCCCAAACCGAGCCGCCCACTCTGCGTTTCCCCACGCACTGTACTAAACTGGCGCAGCGTGGCAAATTCACTTCCGCAGCGGTGGAAATGGCGTATGCGCAGGTGCCAAAAATCACGTCTGTGCAGACACAGGCATTGGAAAACGTGTCTGTGCAGATTCAGATTCTGGAAATCGTGCTCACGCACACCCACAATCCAGCCCATGGAAGAAGAAGAGGAGTTTGGATTTGATAACCCGCTTTATCACTACCCAAAGGAGTCTCAAAGCGGCTAACATTCTCCTTTCCCTTCCTCCCCCACAACAAACACTCTGTGAGGTGAGTGGGGCTGAGAGACTTCAGAGAAGTGTGACTAGCCCAAGGTCACCCAGCAGCTGCATGTGGAGGAGGGAGATGCGAACCCGGTTCACCAGATTACGAGTCTACCGCTCTTAACCACTACACCACACTGGCTCTCCAGTGGAGGGGGTTCTGCGGCAGTGAACCGGCCCAGGCAACCCCAGTGATTTGGCAGCCCAGCCCACATTAGGGACCATCACACATTTTATTATTTATTTAATGTTTGCATCTCCTCCCTTGCAGCACCCTGTTACAATCCAACACAACATTTATGATGGCACAGCATGTCTCACCTGCGCACAGAGATGTCTTGCATCCCTCCTCCATCCCCGAATGCCTTCACACTCCAGATGATGTACAGTCATACCTTGGTTCTCAAACGCCTTAGTTGTCGAACCAATCGGCTCCTGAATGCCGAAAACCCGGAAGTAAGTGTTCCGGTTTCTGAACATTTTTCAGAAGCTGATCGTCCAACGCTTGAGTACAGGAAGCTCCTGCAGCCAATCGGAAGCCGCGCCTCGTTTTTCGAACGGTTTCGGGAGTCGAACGGACTTCCGAAATGAATAAAGTTTGAAAATGAAGGTTCCACTGTATCTATGTTGGATATATAATAGTTGACCTCGCTTTCAACTGTGTAAAAATGTAACGGATCAACTAAATTTTAAAATTTGCCCAACATTTCTTGGAGACGTTTTGAAAAGGGGAACTGCCAGCAATTGTATGTATATTTGAAAATTATATAATGCACTAAAAGGGCAACTTTTATATTTTCTCCTTTTGTTTCTTTTCTTTTTTACAGTTGCACGCTAGAATGAACACAGAAAGGGGAGTGAGGCGCTAGCTGATGTGGTCAAAGTAGAACTCAATGCTGCTTAGCTACTATGAAGTAGAAGCTGACTGTTAAGTCATTTGTGGTGGAAGTGCAATTGCAGTTAAGACATTTATTCAGGCCAGAAATCAAGGGGGGGGTGGATGACACAACCACCCCTTTCAACCCTTATTTGACTGGTTTCCTAAACTGGATGAAAAGAAAAAGGAACAAACATCCCACTTTCATCTAGACATACAGTCTACCCATATGTGCTATTCTGATTTCTACATATGCCAACATTTACAAAAACTCATATAGTGGCAGCACACACCCTTCCCTTTTTTGACCTATATACAGTGGTACCTCGACTTACGAATTTAATCTGTTCTGAATGCACATTCGTGGGTAGAAAAATTCATAAGTCGAAAAAAAGCGATTTCCCCATAGGAATGCATTGGAAACGAAAAATTCGGAAAAATTCGTAAGTCGAGTAAACCGCATCTAAAATTCGTAAGTCGAGTAAACCCCATCTAAAACCACCAACGGATGTCCTTCGGATGTCGAAAAATTCGTAGGCGTGCGGGCACTTTTTTTTATTCGTAAGTCGAAAAATTAGTATGTATACGAATAAATACCACTGTATAAATACCACTGTATTTATAAAATACCACTGTATTTATAAAAGACAATTTCTCCAATATCAATAATAAGATCTAAACAATCACAAAGCAGGGGGTAAAAGAGACAAAGGGAAAATGTTTAAAAATACAAAAACTGTATTTTTATACAGTTACAGTGGTACCTCTGGTTGCAGACATGATCCGTTCCGGGCTGCAGTTCACAACCCGAAAAGTCCGTAACCAGAGTGGGGCTTCTGCACATGCACGAACCGCGCAGAACGCTTCTGCACATGCAAGGTAAAATCCAGAAGTAAACACTTCCGGGTTTGCCACGTTCTTAACCCCCCCCCAAAAAAAACGCAACATGAAGCGTTCGCAAGAAGAAGTATGACTGCATAAAACTATAAACTGATGTCCGTTTATAGACTCATTTCCAAGATGGAGATTGCAAATTTTTAAAAGTCCCTGCTGGGAGCTACAGACAGAAGTTTACAAAGCTAGGGTCCTGTGTAGCTCATTCGGATGGGAAGGGAGCAGTGTGGGTTTTTTTGGGGGTTGGGTATTCAAGGGTACACAGTACCAGCATCTTTTTTTCTTAAAAAAAAAAAAGCACTGGTTAGGAAGACAGGTCATTTATCTGAGTGCCGCAGATGTCAAAAGTGAGTTTGGGGGGAACACAAAAGAGCCTTTTGAAGAGGTCACACCCAGATTTTGGAATTCTTTACCTTCGCTGCTTGGCCTCACAGCTTCTGATGGCATTTGAGTATCTGACTGATTTTAATTCTATGTTTTCTGCTGCTTAAAGATATGATGAGGGGCTGTCTTTATTTTGATTTGTTTCCTTGGCTGTGATGTTTATGCTACATTTTAATTGATGTAGTTACAGGTGGGTAGCCGTGTTGGTCTGCCATAGTCGAAACAAAATAGAAAATTCTTTCCAGTAGCACCTTAGAGACCAACTGAGTTTGTTCTTGGTATGAGCTTTCGTGTGCATGCACACTTCTTCAGTGTATCTGAAGAAGTGTGCATGCACACGAAAGCTCATACCAAGAACAAACTCAGTTGGTCTCTAAGGTGCTACTGGAAAGAATTTTCTATTTTAATTGATGTTTTTATAGCCACCTTGAGCAATATTTTGCTGGAAAGGCAAGATGTAAATATTCCAAACAAACAAATAAATGCAATTCCTCTTAATTTAAATATGGGGGTTTCCCCCCTGGTTTCTATGCACACTACCTCACTGTCCTCATGCTTAGAAGTAAGAATATGATTGATTTTAACATAAAATGTAAGGAACAAAAACTAACTTAAAAACATTCCCCCAAAAAACAGTCCAACATCAAAACTATTATTGGACCCCAAAAGGGCACATACAAGAGATCCTTGTGTGCTGAGCATTTCTGTCACTATACTGTATATCAGAGTCCCTACTGGAGGCAAACAAATCTGTGGCTGCAGGTGGCTGCAATCCATCAATCTTGAAAATTTCATTGGGTTATCAAGGAGTCCAGAGGGGGTGAAAGAAATCAGGAACCAAGAACAACCTAGATAAAATACTGGGCTCATAGCAAATACTGGAAGGGATCCTATATACTGTATTTTTTCTGTGTATAAGACAACCCCTGTTATGGGGGGTCGTGAAGAAGAAGAAGAAGAAGAAGAAGAAGAAGAAGAAGAAGAAGAAGAAGAAGAAGAAGAGAGTTTGGATTTGATATCCCGCTTTATCACTACCATCAGCGCTGAAAGTGTTCAAGGCCAAGGTGATTCCAACAATTGCTTATGCCATCTCAATTTGGGGGACTTTTGTTAACCTATCTTACCTAGAGGTTATTCAAAATCAATTTTTAAGAAGGTTACTGAAATTACCCAACTGTGTAAGTAATACTGCGATACGCATGGAACTTAACACCATATCCCTAGAAAATGCCCTGTGGAAGTTTATTCTTTGCCACTGGTTATCACTATGGCACAATCTCCCAAACCTGTACTTGATACAATGTATGTGGAGGGATGATTTCCAGAGCCCGTGGGTAAAAACATTACAACTGAAAATCATGGCAATGGGAATCTCCCCTTTTAAACTACTGGAGCAGGATATAGTTCCTGCTAAAAGAACAGTAACGGGTAGATTAGAGGAGATGGACTTGCAGCAGAAAATGGTGTTGGGTAATGGTACCTGTTCACCTCTAAACCTTGGTTTACTACCCCCCCTAAAACTCCCAAATTATTTGAATTCCTTAACTTCCTCAGCTCATAGATATGCCTTTATAAAGGCAAGATTTAACACCTTCCCATCCAACGTGTTGGGAAATAGATTCTCCAATGGACAAATATCGCTCTTATGTGACTGTAATTGCAGAGCACCAGAATCGTTGTATCACATAATCTTTGATTGTGCTCTTCACTCATCGTCCAGGAGTAAGTTTCTTGCTCCATATTTAAAGGGAATTGCCAATGACTCGAACAAAGCCAAACTGAGATGCCTACTGAATGATGAAGACCCTCCAAGATCACTTACGGTTGCCAGATTTCTCATCACCGTCCTATCCCAAAAGAAGAAAAACGGACTTCTGGGCAGATTGGACATTCCTTTTAAATCATGACTCAGGATGTAATTATGTGATACCTTAATTGATGTTTTTATAATTTTATAAATAGGGGGTGATGTTTTATGTTGTAAATTTACTGCTTAGTCTGTTACTTTAAAGTCCTTTCGAAGTTCTAAGTAGAAAGGCTAAGTATATATATGTTGTTTGAAAAATCGTGCGTGATGGGCCAATGGCCGTAATAATAAATATCTATCTATCTATCTATCTATCGATCACTACCCAAAGGTGTCTCAAAGTGGCTAACATTCTCCTTTCCCTTCCTCCCCCACAACAAACACTCTGTGAGGTGAGTGGGGCTGAGAGACTTCAAAGAAGTGTGACTAGCCCAAGGTCACCCAGCAGCTGCATGTGAAGGAGTGGAGACGCGAACCCGATTCACCAGATTACGTCTACCGCTCTTAACCACTACACCATACTGGCTCTATTTTTTTGGAACGCAACAAAGATTTGCCCAAAGTTGAGAGCTTTTGGGGGGGGGTTGCCCAGAGTTGTTGAGCTTTTATGGGGGAGGGGGTCACCAGCACACCAATGGAAATCACACACTTCGCAGCATCCACCAATCGTCTGCATGCTCGCCACTGACTTTCTCCTGCTGGCTGCTGCCACGAATCGCCCATCCGCCCTCTGCTATCCATGCATAAGACGAGCCAAAATTTTTGCCTGTTATTTCTAAGGGGAAAATATTGTCTTTTACACGGGAAAATACGGTACCCCAATAGCCTAACAGGGTTCTCTCTTTTCAGAAGAACATAGCAATTAAGAAATAATAAGTGTGCATTGTAAGAGCATTAAGTTGCCTCTTGGAGCAGAACACGGCTCTGACATACCATGCGCATTGCAATTTGGCTCTGAAGCCATCTGTCCATCCATGCAGGAGAAGGCATGCATGGACAGATATCCGTGCTCTTTCTCATCTCCTACCTCAGATTCAGGCATGTCAGCCTCCACCTGCCGTCTAAACCGATGTAGCTCCAACAACAGAGGCTTACATTCTCAGAACTAGGCTTTAATAATATTAAGGACTGTTCTGTGTGCCTTTGTCCATGGAGTTTTCTTGGCAGGGATACTGGAGTGGCTTGCCAGTTCCTTCTCCATTGATGTTGAGTCTGAAGCTCAACATCAAAAAAACTAAGATCATGGCCACTGGTCCCATCACCATAGCTGTCAACCTTTGCCTTTTTTTGCAGGAAATTCCCTTATTATAGCATTGGGAAACAGCAGGGAGGGTTGACAGCTATGTGTATAGCAGTGGGGAACAGCAGGGAGGGTTGACAGTTATCCCATCACCTCCTGGCAAATAGAAGGGGAAGAAATGGAGGCAGTGAGAGATTTTACTTTCTTGGGCTCCATGATCACTGCAGATGGTGACAGCAGTCACGAAATTAGAAGACGCCTGCTTCTTGGGAGAAAAGCAATGACAAACCTAGACAGCATCTTAAAAAGCAGAGACATCACCTTGCCGACAAAGGTCCGTATAGTTAAAGCTATGGTTTTCCCAGTAGTAATGTATGGAAGTGAGAGCTGGACCATAAAGAAGGCTGATCGCCGAAGAATTGATGCTTTTGAATTATGGTGCTGGAGGAGACTCTTGAGAGTCCCATGGACTGCAAGAAGATCAAACCTATCCATTCTTAAAGAAATCAGCCCTGAGTGCTCACTGGAAGGACAGATCCTGAAGTTGAGGCTCCAGTACTTTGGCCACCTCATGAGAAGAGAAGACTCCCTGGAAAAGACCCTGATGTTGGGAAAGATGGAGGGCACAAGGAGAAGGGGACGACAGAGGATGAGATGGTTGGACAGTGTTCTCGAAGCTACTAACATGAGTTTGGCCAAACTGCGAGAGGCAGTGAAGGATAGGGTGCCTGGCGTGCTCTGGTCCATGGGGTCACGAACAGTCGGACACGACTGAACAACAACTGTGTGCCTTAGTCATATCAGTGGACTTAAACACACACACACACACACAGCCAATGAAGCGAACTGTGCTGGTATTCTTCCGGGAAACAATCATAGCGTAACTATGTATGATAAGCGTAGCACTAGATAAAACAATTGGAACTTGCATTCCATTTTTAAATAGGAAAATTAACAGTGCTGATATAGAGAAGCGCTATTAACTTCCAGTTTTAGGCAGTTTATAAAGTCAAAAACTACACGGGCATATTAACAACAGCTGCTACTGCATGTGGGATCAAGTGTTTTCACCGTGCCTGGGGTAAGTGACACTGGTGGGAAGTGCTTAAAATAAAGAGGGCTTACTTGCCACTAATATGAGGGAATCACCAATAAGATTAATTCTGTAACACTCAAGGGCTTATTGCTATAGATAGAAATGAAACCTGCATTTCATGGAGTGCTCCAAAGTAACCAATAGTATGGGCACACTGTATCCAAATAAAAAAGCAATACAAGAAACAGAAAAGAGCAACAACTTTTGCAGCAGGAAAAGTTGGATTATATGAATTAATACACATTTATATGCATGTCTTTAAAAAAAACAACACCTTCCCATTTGTATATTTTGTTTCTGGTTGCGCTGCTCATGGAAAGAGGTGGGGCACTGAAATCTGGAAATGGAAATCTTACTTAGCAAGTCCTCTAGCTTCTGAAATTCCATCAAACATATTTTTAAAACAAACAAACAAACAAACTACAGATGCAAGAAAGTTTCTGGCTTATTTTTTTCAAGACAATGCTGAGTTTTCAGAAGCCAAATTATCTCCTTCCCCCCCCCCAATAATTTAGCAGAATTACAGTGCAGATCCCCATCCTCAACTTTCAAAATAAACCTTTGCTCTCCACACTTTCAAGGGGACCACAGAAAATTTGGTGAAATTGCAGGAGGGAGGGAGGGTGTACTTTTATTCTTAAATACGGATGCAAGAAATCTCTGTCTCCCTTTTTAAAAACTCCCTGCACGACCTCTCTGTGGTTCAGGGATTTTCTCACAAAGGATTACCTGTTGGCAGCATTTTCTACACTTTCTGTAATGACTATATGACCAGGGAACGTTGTGTAGTCACACGGTCATTACAGAAGCACAGCCAGGAGGTAATGCTTTGTGCCATAGGGAATGTGTCTGGGGAGTGTCTCAGCACTGTGAAAAGGAAGAAAAAAGAGCACTCTGCCACCTCGTAAAATTTAAGAATGCAAGCATTGCCCCCACCCCGCAAAAAATCTCCAAAGTTCTCCCCTCACCCCACTGGCCTTTTTTCAGGGCACTTCTATTTGCCCCCTCCCCACTGAACTACTGGAAAATATTGGTAAGAAACCTTTGGCAGAGTTTTGGCTAAACGTGCTATTTGCTTATTACTCCTGATGCTCAGCAACCTTTTTCAGCTGTGGGCCGGTCCACCATCCCTCGGACCATGTGGTGGGCCGGACTATATTTTGGGGGATAAAATGAACGAATTCCTATGCCCCACAAATAACCCAGAGATGCATTTTAAATAAAAGCACACATTCTACTCATGTAAAAACACCAGGCAGGCCCCACAAATAACCCAGAGATGCATTTTAAATAAAACAACACGTTCTACTCATGTAAAAACTCGTTGATTCCTGGACCGTCCGTGGGCCGGATTGAGAAGGCGATTGGGCCGCATCTTTAGGTTGCCTACCCCTGTTCAAGACCATGTGCAGGAGAACAAAATGGAGGAAGAGTTCCTTCTCCAGATTTCTCTAATTCCACCCACTACACCAGAACCGTAACTACACTGCCTACAAGTTTCAGCTATGGATAAATGACATACGAGGGGCAGAAAACAAAATGATCCATCGGCTGCCTGAGGGAAGAATGGTGTGGCGGGATTTGCCCTGCCTTCTTGGCCTGGACGTTGTCACCTGCTCTGCTCCCGGATCTGATCAGGGACGATGGCGGCTCTCCAGGGGAGGGTCCACTCTCCAAGCCATAACTCGACATAACTACAGGCTAGTCCCCAGTTACACAGGGGTTAAGTTTCAAGGCACCAGCAGGAGACTCATAAACCCGCCGCATTCTGTTCTGCCCTGCCCTCCTTCCGGTGTTGAACATAATGCACGCATCCGTGGTCGCACACATGCTAAATGAGCACAAATGGGGTGTTGCCTGTATTTTAGCTGCACTACAAGAAGGGTAACTTTTATGATCTGGTGCCTGAGCTTCCTTCCCATCTCTTTTATATGTCTTCTTCTTCTTCTTCTGGCCATTAAGTCTGGCGACAGGGAGCGTCTGCACTACTGGATTCTGCAAGCCACTCTAAAGAACAGAGCAATACTCCTTTAAATTAATAAAAACACAGAGCAGCCCAGAGTTTGCCAGTCTTAATTCTCCCGATGCAGATGGTGGGGGTGGCTCAGTAGATTTCACACATGGACAGAGTACATTTCTCCTAGGGGATCTGTGGGTACAGCGTCAGAAACTGAGGGAGGAAAGCAAGGAGCTAAATGGCACCTTAAAACCTAAGTTAGGGGGGCAACAGCTGAATGTCTAGGCGTGCTTTTTTATGACAAGAATACAAAGCTGAAAATGTATGAACTGCAGCCGAAATATTATGTTCATTTTTCACATGGTCTAGACCGCCTAGTCCTTTCCCCTGCCCACCCCCCTAATATTCTTAAGAGGGTCTCTTCTCCGGTCTTCAGAGAGTAGCTAGAAGTGGGGAGGCAGAAAAAGGTCCTCCTTTCCTTCCACTCTGCTGTTTTAATCTGAAATCTTAGGCGCAGTACTGCGACCAGAGCTCAGAAACTGCTCACCTTAATGAAATTCCCTGTCACAAAATGAGCCTGGAACAATGGGAGTTTCGAACACTGTGAGGGTATGGCCTGAAGTCTAGATGGATGACTGCCCAGGAACCATGTGCACATCACCTTGGATTCAACCCTGACAGAAAAAAAAGTGAAATATAAATGCAAGAAAAGGGGGCAGGAAATATGGGGATAAATGTGCACCAATGCAAAGATCTGTCCACTTACTGTTACTGTCTGTGAAGAGCAACTGAAGGATGAATTTTGAATTATGGTGCTGGAGGAGACTCTTGAGTCCAATGGACTGCAAAAAGATCAAACATATCCATCCTTAAAGAAATCAGCCCTGAGTGCTCACTGGAAGGACAGATCCTGAAGTTGAGGCTCCAATACTTTGGCCACCTCATGAGAAGAGAAGACTCCCTGGAAAAGACCCTGATGTTGGGAAAGATGGAGGGCACAAGGAGAAGGGGACGACAGAGGATGAGATGGTTGGACAGTGTTCTCGAAGCGACTGGCATGAGTTTGGCCAAACTGCGGGAGGCAGTGGAGGATAGGGGTGCCTGGCGTGCTCTGGTCCATGGGGTCACGAAGAGTCGGACACGACTGAACGACTGAACAACAACAAACAACAACAGTGTGTGCCATAGCCATGCAAAAACATCAGGGAGCTGTAGCATTGGAGGGTGAAGGGCGAGAGGATTTGTCCATGCGATGACCATCAGGTGGAAAGCCTTGTTCATATGGTTTTTCACTGCAAACTTTACGACGATCTCCGCCAGCAATTCCTGGACCAGCTCTGTATCCCTAGAAGGAGACCAGAGCGGGAAGTCTTGCATTTCCTACTAAAGGGGACTGACCAGGAGCTTACCAAATTGGTAGCTCAATACCTACATTTGCTCTTTTCTCGTCGTAATATTCTGCAGTCGTCTGAGTTATCAGGAGTCCCAGAGATGTGATCGTGGACAGCGGAGTCTTGTCTCTTTTCTCTTCTAATATAGTTTGCCCCACTGGTGAAAGTATTATTTCGCAACTGTTTTGTATGTATGTATGTTTGTTTGTTTGATGCCAATAAAAGGTTGATGATGATGTAGCAGTTGAATTTTTGCTCTGTGAAACAGTGTGGAAAAGGACAGACCAGTTTCCTGCATTGCTCTCTTTCCTCCAAGAGCATTCTTCCTCCGTCCTCCATCCAGTCACCCTACTCCATAGACACTCAAAAGTATGCTCATATTAAACTCCAGCAGAAACCCATCTCCTTTTCAGTTCTCGAAAATCCTTGGTAACTTAGCTCCTGGCTGCAGAAGGGGGCGTCCCCCCTCCCCCTCCCCGTCTCCCAAATCCATTTCTCACAGAAACTCCTGACCGATTATTTTGCACCACAGTACTGAGAAGCATGACTGCATGCGCATGTGTGACAAAGAAAAAGAAAGCACTTTATGGATGCCAGATGTTTTGCATCACAAGAAAGGACCCCTATTCCAGACCACGGCGCAGTCCATAGAACATAATTGGATACACATTCCCATGGCATCCGCTCTGCGCCCAGCATTCCAAGACCCATTCCCCATTCACATTATTTTATCAGACACAATGAAGTGACCGTTCCTCAGCTCCGGATAACAACCATTCTGAGGGAATCCCCCTCTTCACAGACTTCTGCAAGGCAGCTCCTACAATTTACCTGCCTGTAAAGACCCACATATGCAGAGTATTCTGGATGTGAAAAGGAGAGAAAAATGATTGCCCCCCTCCAAAAAAATACACTCCAATGCAGCACTCACTATCCAAGGACAAACTATTAATGTGAATAATAATAATAATAATATTTATTATTTGTACCCCGCCCATCTGGCTGGATTTCCCCAGCCACTCTGGGCGGCTTCCAACAAAAATCAGATACAAAAATATCACACATTAAAAACTTCCCTGAAAAGGGCTGCCTTCAGGTATTTTCTGAATGTCAGGTAGTTGTTTATCTCCTTGACCTGTGATGGGAGGGTGTTCCACAGGGCGGGCGCCACTACCGAGAAGGCCCTCTGCCTGGTTCCCTGTAGCTTTGCTTCTCGCAGTGAGGGAACCGCCAGAAGGCCCTCGGCACTGGATCTCAGTGTCTGGGCAGAACGATGGGGGTGGAGACGCTCCTTCAGGTATACAGGACCAAGGCAGTTTAGGGCTTTAAAGGTCAGCACCAACACTTTGAATTGTGCTCGGAAATGTACTGAATAAAAAATATTTGCACAGAACCCATTTTTAAAATTCTCGGATATATATTTTCTATGGTGGTACCCTGGATGTTAAAAAAAGGTAAAGGGACCCCTGACCATTAGGTCCAGTCGTGTCCGACTCTGGGGTTGCGGCGCTCATCTCACGTTACTGGCCGAGGGAGCTGGCGTACAGCTTCCGGGTCATGTGGCCAGCATGACTAAGCCACTTCTGGTGAACCAGAGCAGCGCACGGAAACACCGTTTACCTTCCCGCCGGAGTGGTACCTATTTATCTACTTGCACTTTGACGTGCTTTCAAACTGCTAGGTGGGCAGGAGCTGGGACCGAGCAACGGGAGCTCACCCCGTCACGGGGATTCGAACTGCCGACCTTATGATCAGCATGCCCTAGGCTCTGTGGTTTAGACCACAGTGCCACCCGCATCCCTGAATGTTAAATATCCTCCCCTAAAATGTTTAGCTGGCACCAATCTTGGCTCCTTCTCAACACTAGGTAAGACCTGGTCATGTTCCTTGGGGATTTATGAATTAACTCTGCAATGTAACAAAATCGCAGTCAGCTTCTCTTTGCTTTAATGTTGTCGTTGTTGGTTTTCTGTTGTTTATTTATTGATGTTAATGAAATTACTGTTTTAAATAAATTATTGAGCTCAATTTGACATCAGACAAGTTATAAATATTTCTAAATAACTAAAACAACTCACAAAATACTGATCATTCAGTGGCAACGTCTAAATCCTGCGACAAATTTCGTCTGGGTGGAGAATACCTTAGAGACAACTTCCCTTCATTAAACCAGTGTCAGCACTATAATTAATAATAATAATAATAATTAATAATGATATTTATTTATACCCCGCCCTTCCCCGCCATACCGGGCTCAGGGCGGCTAACACCAATAAAATCACAACAAAAACATAAAACAATTCATTAAAATACAGATTAAAATACAATTTAAAATTAAATCTAAACTGCAGCCTCATTTTTAAGTAGCCCACCAATCACACCGAAAGAATGAAAACATCAGGGTTAGGCAAAGCAAGGCCATTCACCTCGGGCAGAGGATACTGTGAATAGAAATAAAGAGCAGCAAAATGCAAATTATTTGGTTTATTCTTATATTTTTTACTAAGGAAGGTATAATGCATGTTATGCTGCAGGCAGTAAAATGTTTTCAGTCCCCTCTGCATCAAACAAGCTTCAACACAGAGCCTGCTGCCCTCCCAAAGAGGGTCTGGTGTGTGCAAGAAGCAGGGATTTTCCAGTTGCTAGCATCCACTCTATGGGACTCACTGCCTAGAGAGGGAATGTGTCACCATGCCTGTTTGCATGGAATAAAGTGGAGTCCTCTTTTTTAAATCCAGAGGACTTCAGGGACACAAAGCTGACACCAACTAGGTTGTGGGAAATCGAGCGCCAAGAACTCATAGAGGCAGCAGGCAAAACATGTTCCCCTCTTTATTTTCATCTTCCGTGGGCACATGAAACAAATTGTAATTATCTTGATTTTCTACTGAACCCCCCAGAAAGAAGGGCTTTTTCGTTGGCCAGGTTCAATGCAAATCCATCGAACCTCCTATGGGGAAGGTTCTCAGGCAGGGTGGAGGGTGAGAGGATTTGTCCATGCGATGACCACCAGGTGGAAAGCCTTGTTCATATGGTTTTTCACTGCAAACTTTACGACGATCTCCGCCAGCAATTCCTGGACCAGCTCTGTATCCCTAGAAGGAGACCAGAGCGGGAAGTCTTACATTTCCTACTAACGGGGACTGACCAGGAGCTTACCAAATTGGTAGCTCAATACCTACATTTGCTCTTTTCTCGTCGTAATATTCTGCAGTCGTCTGAGTTATCAGGAGTCCCAGAGACGTGATCGTGGACAGCGGAGTCTTGTCTCTTTTCTCTTCTAACATAGTTTGCCCCACTGTGAAAGTATTAATTCGTTTTTGTTTTGTATGTATGTTTGTTTGTTTGATGCCAATAAAAGGTTGTTGATGATGAAGTGGAGTCCTCTTTTTTAAAAAATCCAGAGGACTTCAGGGACACAAAGCTGACTGCTAGATATTACGACTCAAGTGCTTTAAACTATTTAAATTCCCCTTCATTATGACAGGCCAGGTTTCTCTGTAGGGAGGACCTGTGTATAATAATAAGAATTTATTATTTATACCCCACCTATCTGGCTGGGTTTCCCCAGCCACTCTGGGCGGCTTCCAGCAAAATATTAAAACACAATAATTCATCAAACATTAAAAACTTCCCTCAACAGGGCTGCCTTCAGATGTCTTGTAAAAGTCAGGTCACTGTTGTTTTCTTTGAAAGCGTTCCACAGGGCAGGTGCCACCACCAAGAAGGCCCTCTGCCTGGTTCCCTGTAACCTCACATCCCGCAGTGGGGGAAATGCCAGAAGGACCTTGGCTCTGGATCTCAGTGTCCAGGCAGAACAATGGGGGTGGAGACACTCCTTCAGGTATACTAGGCCAAGGCCTGGGAGCCAACGTAGGTCTTTCAGAACTGGTGTTACATGGTCTCAGCAGCCACTCTGTATATTCCAAGGATATCTTGAGAGTATGAGAGACCTCAAGCTGGGAAAAATTGTCATCCGGGAACCAGGCAGAGGGCCTTCTCGGTAGTGGCACCCGCTCTGTGGAACGCCCTCCCACCAGATGTTTAATGTTTGATGGATTACAGTGGTACCTCAGGATACAGACACTTCAGGTTACATACTCCACTAACCCAGAAATAACGCTTCAGGTTAAGAACTTTGCTTCAGGATAAGAACAGAAATCGTGCTCTGGCGGCGCAGCAGCAGCGGGAGGCCCCATTAGCTAAAGTGGTGCTTCAGGTTAAGAACAGTTTCAGGTTAAGAACCGACCTCCGGAACGAATTAAGTACGTAACCAGAGGTACCACTGTACTTTATTTTAATATTTTGTTGGAAGCAATATTATTATTATTGTTATTATTATAACCTCAACAGTGTCCCCAAGTGAAGCATTTTACTTTTTGACACAGAAGTGAATAGTAACTTCAGTTGAGATTTCATTGCTGGGGGTCAGACTAGATGACCAAGGGGTCCTTTCCAACTCTTCCATCACTGCACCTCTATTTGTTTTAAATGAAATTGTCCCTCACGGCCATTTGGAAATTAGTATTGTGCTTAGTCACTGCATGATTCCATGCCATGCGGCCACGGTGACCATGAGCGCTGCAGAAGGGTGATGTGGTTGCACAATTTCTCTCCTTCCCTCGTGTAAATACAGGTGACCACGGACACCTGTGCAGGTGGTTCCCTCCACAGGGCATTGCGAAGTTGGTGTCACTACAGCGTCTTCCAGGAGCAGCCTCTCCCTTCCCCCTTATATCTGGGCTGCATCAATAGGAGTATAGCGTCTAGATCAAGGGAGGTAATAGTACCACTATATTCTGCTCTGGTCAGACCTCACCTGGAATACTGTGTCCAGTTCAAGAAGGATACTGACAAGCTGGAACGTGTCCAGAAGAGGGCAACCAAAATGGTCAAAGGCCTGGAAACAATGCCTTATGAGGAACGGCTTAGGGAGCTGGGTATGTTTAGCCTGGAGAAGAGAAGGTTAAGGGGTGATATGATAGCCATGTTCAAATATATAAAAGGATGTCATATAGAGGAGGGTGAAAGGTTGTTTTCTGCTGCTCCAGAGAAGCGGACACGGGGCAATGGATTCAAACTACAAGAAAGAAGATTCCACCTAAACATTAGGAAGAACTTCCTGACAGTGAGAGCTGTTCGGCAGTGGAATTTGCTACCAAGGAGTGTGGTGGAGTCTCCTTCTTTGGAGGTCTTTAAGCGGAGGCTTGACAGCCATCTGTCAGGAATGCTTTGATGGTGTTTCCTGCTTGGCAGGGGGTTGGACTGGATGGCCCTTGTGGTCTCTTCCAACTCTATGATTCTATTGCAGCGCTATGAGATACTGAGGTCTGGGGCTCGCTCTTGAACTCTGTTCTTTCGAGTCTTCCAAACGCACAAATCGTCTCCCGGTGTCTCCATGGCACAGCTTGATCTCTGAAAGTCCCGGATGGGCCTTCTCCAAAGTTCTGCATGGCTATGCACACATCACACATTTTTTCAAGTCTTTGCAGTTGCTCGCCTTCGTGCTTACGTGCAAGGGTCCGAAATAAGGGAGACTGTTTTCAAAATAAAGGGCTGACCATTTAAACGGCCGGTTGAGAAGCGGGGGGGGGGGAGGGGTGCCACCTGCTTCCCACAGCTGCTTCTCCCCCTAAAGGCAAAAAGGAACATCACCAAACTGGTCCATCAGGCTACCACCACCACTCCCATGTTCAAAGGTAACCGTGGCTTTTTACTTGCTCACACTGCAATCACATGCGCAAAAATAGAAAAGCAGAACCAAAACAACATAGCAGGTTGAATATTGCACACGTGTGTGGCTTACAAGTTAGGAAGATATTAAAGCCCTCAAGCTGCTGGGCTGTAACTACTGTACTATCAGCTTCAGTCGGGGGGAAGGGGGCTGTTTTCTAGCAATGCCATGCGCGTCCCTACACTTGCAGGAATGCAATCAACTAAGCTCAGACTGGATAGCTCAGTTGGTTAGAATGCGGTGCTAATAACACCAAAGTTGCAGGTTCAATCCCCATCTGGGGCAGCTGCCTATTCCTGCATTGCAGGGGCTTGGACTAGACGATTGTCAGGGTCCCTTCGAACTCCACGAAAGACTTGTTAATTTTATTATTGACAGAAGTATTTGCATACTACTAACTTATGTAAAAGGGACGCGGGTGGCGCGGTGGTTTAAAACACAGAGCCTAGGGCTTGCTGATCAGAAGGTCGGGGGTTCGAATCCCCACAAAGGGGCGAGCTCCCGTTGCTCGGTCCCAGCTCCTGCCAACCTAGCAGTTCGAAAGCACGTCAAAGTGCAAGTAGATAAATAGGTACCGCTCTGGCGGGAAGGTAAACGGCGTTTCCGTGCGCTGCTCTGGTTCGCCAGAAGTGGCTTAGTCATGCTGGCCACATGACCCGGAAGCTGTCTGCGGACAAACGCCGGCTCCCTCAGCCAGTAAAGCGAGATGAGTGCCACAACCCCAGAGTCAGACACGACTGGACCTGATGGTCAGGGGTCCCTTTACCTTTACCTAACTTATGTAAAATATCACATTCACAGCACATAAAGGAAAAAAAAACACGCAGCACCAACGAAACAGGACAAAAATGATCTTTAAAGAGCTGCATAGTTCCATCAACATAAAAGAAGGAGGAGGAGGAGGAGGAGGAGGAGAAGAAGAAGAAGAAGAGTTTGGATTTGATATCCCGCTTTATCACTACCGAAGGAGTCTCAAAGCGGCTAACATTCTCCTTTCCCTTCCTCCCCCACAACAAACACTCTGTGAGGTGAGTGGGGCTGAGAGACTTCAAAGAAGTGTGACTAGCCCAAGGTCACCCAGCAGCTGCATGTGGAGGAGCGGAGATGCGAACCTGGTTCACCAGATTACGAGTCTACCGCTCTTAACCACTACACCACACTGGCTCTCAAAAGGTCTTCAAGAAACATGTGAAAGTCAGTAGCCTGCCAAACCTACGCTGGAAGACTGCTCCACAACATGGGACCGTCAATGCTAACTGCCTGGCTCCCAGTTGAGGCCAGTTGGGCCACTGTGACATGAGGGACATCTGGCAGCACGCTTCCAGGTAATTGTGGTGACCAATATGGTGCATAAGGGTTCGCCACAGCAGTGAGGCCCTTGTCCACGGCTTGCAACCCCTCCTGGTTCAGATGTTATGGAGAAACAGAGTGCTGGAAAACTCCTAAGGACCACTCCCAATGGGGTTTATGGCACTGGGGATGAAATGGTCCTTGTGGAACATAATGGCACAAATGCCAAGGGGAACAGAACACTCCACTCCACTAGTGCTGCTGTCTAGATTCAATTGTAAGAACAGAACCACCGGAATGTTGAGCCTTCACCCAGGCAATCCAAGAGAATACCTAGGACCCTCGTACTTACGGGACCACCTCTCCTGTTATGTCCCGCAGAGGACCCTAAGGTCCATGAATAATAATAGCTTAAAGGTCCCGGGCCCTAAGGAAGCCAGACTATCCTCCACCAGGGCCAGGGCTTTTTCAGTGATGGCTCCGACCTGGTGGAATGCTCTGTCCCACGAGACTAGGGCCCTGCAGGACTTGATCTCCTTCTGCAGGGCCTGTAAGACAGAGCTATTCCGCCTGGCCTTCAATTTGAATTTGCCTGATCCTCTATTCCCCTTTCCCTTCCCTCTTCTATGAAGAAACCCTTTCCGGGACCCCACATTTAAATTCTTCCCTGGTCTCCTTGCAGGACCAACTTGGCCAGTTAGCCCTGGTGATCATTTGATGTCTACTGACTGGGGTTCCCCCCCCCAAAAAATGATCCCTGATATTTTTTAAATTTAATTGATATTGATGCTGCATTTTATGTTGTATTTTAGGCTGTTTTATGCTGTTTTTAAGTTGCGTTTTAATCAATGTTTTATATTTGCTGTTAGCCACCCTGAGCCCGGATTTTAAACCAGGAAGGGCGGAGTATAAATAAAAATTTATTGTTACAATCCTTACAATAAGCGGATTGTAACATTTTGTTTTTATTTTTGTTTTTGTTTTTGGAAAAAAAATTGTAGTGTTTTGTTGTATTATTAAAATTTAATAAATTCCTTTAAAATAAAAATAAAAAAATAAAAAAGTTATTATTATTATTATACCATGGTCAAAGAAGAAAGAATAATAGGTGACAATTCCTCATCCCTGTCTCAATGAAGGCCACTAACCAGAGCCACCAAGGCTGATTCAGTCCTGAAACCAATCCTGAACCCAGACTGAAGTGGATCCAGCTAATGAGTGTTATCCAGAAAGTTATTCTGTTCATAGAATTACAGAATCGTAGAACTGTAGAGTTTAAAGGGACCTCCAGGACCATCTAGCCCAACCCTCTGCAATACAATCGTGTGCAGAGCCATTACAGCTGCATCGTATATTGCAGTGGTGGCCAACTCCCAAGAGACTGCGATCCACTGACAGTCAGGTCAAAGTTGATGAGCTTTTTTTAGGAAGGAAAGTCCAGTTTTGGGGGGTTTGCATAAAGGTTGCTGTGTTTTTTTTAGGGAAGAGGAAAGCGACATTGAGCTTCTTCTTTTTTAGGAAGGAAGGAAAGCCCTGTTTTTGGTGGTTAAGGTCATTTTAGGGGTGCAGGGCAAAGATGTTGGGGTTTTTTAGGAGAGCCAAAGTTTTTTAGCTTCTTTGGGGGGAGCCACTGATCTACCGGTGATCTACCACAGACGTCCAGTGATCTACCGGTAGATCACGATCTACCTGTTGGACATGCCTGGTATATTGAGCCTCTTGATAATGCTATATAGGGATGAAGCGTTGTGAGCTAGCATATGTGTACACACACACACACACACACACACACACACCACGTTTCCAGGCAAGAAGTCTACTAAAAGTCCACTACGTCATGGTGGTTAAGTATTAAGTTTGAAAAATTAATAAAATAAATTTAAGTTATTTACTTATACACCACCTCTCAAAACATACTTTCCCAAACTGAAAGAGGGCATTTTATAAAACAGTTATTTAAACACACCCATTGCGCACATAAAGATCATAAAGAACACACCCATTGCACACATTGGACCATAAAGAAGACTGATCGCCGAAGAATGGATGCTTTTGAATTATGGTGCTGGAGGAGACTCTTGAGAGTCCCATGGACTGCAAAAAGATCAAACTTATCCATCCTTAAAGAAATCAGCCCTGAGTGCTCACTGGAAGGACAGATCCTGAAGTTGAGGCTCCAATACTTTGGCCACCTCATGAGAAGAGAAGACTCCCTGGAAAAGACCCTGATGTTGGGAAAGATGGAGGGCACAAGGAGAAGGGGACGACAGAGGATGAGATGGTTGGACAGTGTTCTCGAAGCGACTGGCATGAGTTTGGCCAAACTGCGGGAGGCAGTGGAGGATAGGGGTGCCTGGTGTGCTCTGGTCCATGGGGTCACGAAGAGTCGGACACGACTGAACGACTGAACAACGACAACAATTGCACACATGGGCAACAGAGCAACGAAGGGGACAGCCACGTCTAGAGGCTTACAAAGATACAGAGGCGTTAACATCTGCGCCAAACATAGAAGCCTGAAGTATTACAAGCTTGTGGCATGAGGTCTGAGGCAGTAGAGCTGGTGGAGGGATTCAAAAAGGGAAAATGACATGACCATACCCAAAGGCAAGGGGAAAAAAAGATTTACAACAGCGTTTGTCTGGAGGGAAGAGGAGGCAATGTGAGTGCATGGAAACTGTTAAAGTAATAAAAATGCAGCTCTCAGACAAATGCAACACCAGACACAATTTCTCTAAGGCTGCAATGCACCCAACCCACCCACTCAGCACTCAAATGATAGGCAGCACTAAAGCGTTCACAGTAATGAAAAACAATAACGTACCAAGGCAGGGAGAGTGGTTGGGGGTATACCACAAATATCAGAAGTTGCACTGGTATTTGTTTTAACAAGATGCTGAATTACTTCAATGTGACGAGGGTCAATGGAACATAGCTGAAATTTACAGGCTGCATTAATCTGGGACACGTCATAAACAATCGGGCAGTAACCAGAAGAACAACAAGACAAACGGATCAAGGAAGGTTAAAAAAAAAATATGGCTAAAAATCAAACATTCTAGGCTGGAAAATTCCAAACAAATACATATGAGAGAAAATAATATAAAACAGAAGCAGGCAAAATCTGTAAGGCAGTATGGCAAAAGAAAAATATATATATATATCCTGGATATGATTCTGGAAAATGAATACTAGAAATGAGTTTGTAATGTGACAATGGTTTGGAGGGGGGGGAAACCTCTGGCTCAAACTGCACATTATGATAAATGCACAGGTGCCGTTCGAACAGAAAGTTGCAAATCTATTTACTGTCCAAAGGATCTTAATAGACTTGATCCCTCACGAAGTTCTCCAGCATTGCATATTTACCTAACAACATTTTGTCCCTGCTTCTTAGGAAGCTCTCAAAGTAGCCTATCATTATATGAATTAAGCAATATTCAAGTGACATAAAAATCAAAAGCAACAAAATCTAAACATTCTAGAAATAAATATTGCTGAACCCGGCCTCTTGCGCAGCTGTTGTTCATTTCAACAAATCTTGCACAGAACAACTTCCAAATGGATTTTACTCAATGTGCTAATAGAGCATTGCAGATGCACAGTGAAGATGGGGTATTGAAAGTGCAGTGCTTAAATATTGACTTTAACAAATGTAAATTGCAGGCATTTCCTAGAAGAGAAACCAAGAGGGAATGGCTTATAAGGAAAAATTAGATGGGTACTGAATAACTTGGAACCAAAAAAATATGTATGACTAAACATGGATAATCAGAGAGGAGAACTGTTGCAAAATAGCAAACACCAATGTAGGAAATAAACTGTTTAGGATAACTAGTAAGATACATAAAGTAACAAGACCGCTGTTGATTAAACAAATGCTCAATTATTTCAGCAGTGGATAGTGAGTGAAAATCTAATAACAAATGCTGAAATAATTAAGAGTTGCAAAAAAGAGAGCATTTTTAGTAATACGCAAATATTAATTAGTAAAGTAAAGTAAAGGGACCCCTGACCATTAGGTCCAGTTGTGTCCGACTCTGGGGTTGCGGCGC
Organism: Lacerta viridis; assembly: GCA_900245905.1. Classification (NCBI taxonomy): domain Eukaryota; kingdom Metazoa; phylum Chordata; class Lepidosauria; order Squamata; family Lacertidae; genus Lacerta; species Lacerta viridis. The sequence goes on from OFHU01003095.1 coordinate 203,988, forward strand.
TCATCTCGTGTTAATGGCCGGCGTACAGCTTCCGGGTCATGTGGCCAGCATGACAAAGCCGCTTCTGGCGAACCAGAGCAGTGCACGGAAACGCCGTTTACCTTCCCGCTGGAGCGGTACCTATTTATCTACTTGCACTTTGACGTGCTTTCGAACTGCTAGGTGGGCAGGAGCAGGGACCGAGCAACGGGAGCTCACCCCGTTGTGGGGATTCGAACCACCAACCTTCCGATCAGCAAAGCCCTAGGCTCTGTGGTTTAACCCACAAACCATATACTGCATGCACACATGTGCACAAACATGCACTCCCCACCCTGAGCACTTAGGACTGAAAAACAGATTTAACATTTTTAAGCCTATTTGCTGGCTTGGTGGCATGCGATCTTCCTGGAGTTTGCAGCTGGGGAAGGAGGGTTATTCCTTCCCCCTCCAGCTGCACTTTCCAGGAAGAACATTCCACCCACCCCCACAGTTAGGTGTGAGCAAATTAGATTCGGAACCAGCGGGTGACTTTCCCTTCCCCAAGCCTAATTGCATTGTGAGGGCAGTTTCGGGGTGTGTCCATGCAGTGAAGTGGGAGGGGAAGCTTAACATTTGCTTCATCATCTTGAGGAGCGGATCATAGAACTGGAGAGAATCTTGAAGGTCATCCAACCCCCCCTTGCAATGCAGGGATCTCAGCTGAAGCATCTCAGCCCGGACACTGAGATCCAGTGCCGAGGGCCTTCTGGCGGTTCCCTCACTGCAAGAAGCAAAGCTACAGGGAACCAGGCAGAGGGCCTTCTCGGTAGTGGCGCCCGCCCTGTGGAACACCCTCCCATCACAGGTCAAGGAGATAAACAACTACCTGACATTCAGAAAATACCTGAAGGCAGCCCTTTTTAGGGAAGTTTTTAATGTGTGATATTTTTGTATCTGATTTTTGTTGGAAGCCGCCCAGAGTGGCTGGGGAAATCCAGCCAGATGGGCGGGGTACAAATAATAAATATTATTATTATTATTATTATCCATGAAAGATGACCATCCAGCCTCTGCTTAAAAACCTCCAAGGAGGGAGAGTCCACAATCTCTCGAGGGAGTCGGTTGCAATGTCAAACAGCTCTTACTCTCAGAAAGTTCTTCCTGATGTTTAGTCAGAATCTCCTTTCTTGTAACTTGAATCCATTGATTCGGGTCCTAGCCTCCAGAGCAGGAGAAAACAAGCTTGCTTCACCTTCCTGCTGTGAGTTAGACGGGAAGGTGTCATGGGCCACATTCAACCTGTGGACCAGTGGTTTCTCTACATCTCATTTCAACAGTCACCTGGTAACAACCTTGAGCTAGGTTGAGAACTTCAAGAAGAATAGTCACTTTATCCTGTGACAGTCCACATACAGTATATACCAGGCATGTCCAACAGGTAGATCGTGATCTACCAGTAGATCACTGGACGTCTGTGGTAGATCACCGGTAGATCAGTGGCTCCCTCCAAAGGAGCTATAAAACTTTGGCTCCCCTAAAAAAAGCTCAACATCTTTGCCCTGCACCCCTAAAACGACCTGAACCACCAAAAACAGGAAAGATGGAAACATCAAGAAGCACCGAAGGTTATTGAGTGGCAAATCAAATTACAAGAATATGCAGAGCTGGCTCTACTAACAAATAATTTAAGAGGAAATACAAAGCAGAACTTTGCTGGTAGATGGGAGGTTTATAAAAAATATGTGTTAAAATATAACAAAAGTATTGTTACCATGTCAGCATTCGAGGGGTGAAGGGAATGAAAACAGTTTGAATGAAAGAGAGGGGAGCAATGAAATGCCTAAGAATGCATGGTAGAATGGAGTCAAGAAAATGTGCAAGGTTGTAAGCATTCACATTTATAGCAGTTCAAGCAAAGGGATTTGTCAGGAAGACGGTGATTATATTAAGCGAAGACGGAGCAGAACACACACACACACACACACACACACACACATATATATATATATATATATATATATATATATTGTTTATTATTACTTTTTTGTCTATTTTTTGTATTTTTCTTTATTGATCTGATGTTTAAAAGGATGTTATGCTGGGAAATATGTGTAAAAACTAATAAAAAATTATTTATAAAACTATTAAAATCAGGATGCCTGCTGGAATTTTTTTTTAAGCCTTCAGTAGTAGTGAGAGTAGTAGAGAGAGTAGTAAGGGGCGCAGGTGGCGCTGTGGGTTAAACCACAGAGCCTAGGGCTTGCCGATCAGAAGGTCAGCGGTTCGAATCCCCACGGGGTGAGCTCCTGTTGCTCGGTCCCAGCTCCTGCCCACCTAGCAGTTCGAAAGCACGTCAAAGTGCAAGTAGATAAATAGGTACCGCTCCGGCGGGAAGGTAAATGGCGTTTCCGTGCACTGCTCTGGTTCGCCAGAAGCGGCTTAGTCATGCTGGCCACATGACCCAGAAGCTGTACGCCGGCTCCCTCTGCCAGTAAAGCGAGATGAGTGCCGCAACCCCAGAGTTGTCCGCGACTGGACCTAATGGTCAGGGGTCCCTTTACCTTTTTAGTAGTGAGGGCACCTGTTTAACTTTACCTTGGCCCACAATACTCAACTCGTGTCTCCTGGTGGAGACGATGAGAGCATCCTGGTCAAATTATGGAATAGGGATGCTCCAGCTATACTAAAGGGCTCTAGGGAAGAACAGGCCAGCCATTTTACCTAGCATAGAATTGTGGGTCGCTTCCTCAGTAGAGCCCTATGGTGCACCACGAAGAAGAAAGTCAAACTAAATTCTGTTGCTCTGAGAAAAAAAAAACCTACTTAAGCCATTAGGTCTACTTGTGTTTAAAGATCACATAAAGCCAGCCTTGCCTGCTCCACTCCCAGTCTTTGCACGCTCAGCACAAAGGTCTAAGGAGGGATTCTGAATATCTTCAGTGCTTCAAATATCTCTTCACATTCAGTATGCAGAGATCTGAAGTGGAGCCAGTGGGAATGTTTGTGGCAAGGACAGCATCTGTGCCTCTGCTTTCCCTCCGTGCATTTGCTGAGCATCAGGGGACCTAACGATTGGACAGAGCTGACAAAATATAGAACGAGACTTACCAAAAATTTAAAAAACTTAAGACAAAAGCACATACCAAAGGTGAGTATTTTGACGGCACTAAGGAAGTGGTTAGTTCTGATTAACAGGCAAGCAAATGAATTTAATTTACAGCAAAGTTTAAGGATGCAATCCTCTACGCCAGGCATGTCCAACTCCCAAGAGTCTGTGATCTACTCCCAGTATAAAACAAACTGGCAGGGATCTACCCATTGTCATTGGAGGGAGGAGGAGGAGTGTGTATGCGGTGGGTGGGTTGCCCAGAGTTGTTGAGCTTTTTGGGGGGACGATTGCAGAGAGTTGTCTAGCTTCCCCCCCCTCAATATATTTTTGTACACGATAAGGATCCCGCTATCTACCAGGATCAGCTGGGGATCTACCAGTAGATCGCAATCTACTGGTTGGACATCCCTGCTGTACGCCATTTGGCATATTGAAGTCCTACTGAACTATTTCCAGATCTCCAGGTTTAATCTAAAATGACTAACCAAAATGCTGTTTTGCCGGTAGGAAATAAAACCAAGAAGAGCATCTCATAAGGAGAAAAAGCAATTGTCCAGATCAATAATGATATCTAATATTTAAATAATAATAATAATAATAATAATAATAATAATAATAATAATAATTTATTTCTACCCTGCCCATCTGGCTGGGTTTCCCCAGCCACTCTGGGGGGCTTCCAATAGAAGGCTAAAAATACATTAAAACATCAATCATTAAAAACTTCCCTAGACCATCCAAAGCACTTCACACGGTGGCGTCAATAGTTACAAAACCTTGCAGATGTAGGACTGAGGCTGAAGGAGTGGTAACACGCCTAATGTCACCTTGTGAGCACATGGCAAAAGAAATATGAACATGAGATTTGTTTACCATCCAGTCTTTCCCAACCCTATTGCACAATCTGAAGAATAATAAGCTTTCTAATGATACACATTTTAGACCTTATCAAAGGTGAGGGTGGGTGGAAACTATTGACAAAATAAGGCGGCACAATCACAGATCAATATTTGATTCCCCCCCCTTCCAGGATTACAATCTCCGGAGGGAGAGAGAGCACTTACTGGATGCTGAATAAAATGCGTACTCCTTTAGGAATAGGATAGCGGGGTGCAGCAGCTCACCAAACGTTTGAGGAATACAAGCAAATTTGGAAACTACACAATAAAATCTGCACCCCAAAACACCCCACCCAACCTGTTCCAAACTGAGCTCCCGCCACCCCACACACTAAACAAAGCCTAGTATTTCCATAAATTTCCTTAACATAAAAAAACACTAAGAAACCCAACGAATAAAAAACACTGCCAATTTAAGAGGAGCGTTAAGAGCAGGGGTCAGCAACCTTTTTCAGCCATGGGCCAGTCCACCGTCCCTCAGACCATGTGGTGGGCCGGACTATATTTTTTTGGGGGGGGGGAATGAATGAATTCCTATGCCCCACAAATAACCCAGAGATGCATTTTAAATAAAAGCACACATTCTACTCATGTAAAAACACCAGGCAGGCCCCACAAATAACCCAGAGATGCATTTTAAATAAAAGCACACATTCTACTCATGTAAAAACACCAGGCAGGCCCCACAAATAACCCAGAGATGCATTTTAAATAAAAGCACACATTCTACTCATGTAAAAACACCAGGCAGGCCCCACAAATAACCCAGAGATGCATTTTAAATAAAAGCACACATTCTACTCATGTAAAAACACCAGGCAGGCCCCACAAATAACCCAGAGATGCATTTTAAATAAAAGGACGCATTCTACTCATGTAAAAACACGCTGATTCCCGGACCGTCCGTGGGCCGGATAGAGAAGGCGATTCGGCCGCATCTGGCCCAGGGGCCTTAGGTTGCCTACCCCTGGTTAAGAGTCTCTCACGTTGGCTCAAGCCAATTCTTTCCACAAAGCTGGAAAACTGGAAACCAAGCAGATGCTTCTACCCTCCATGGGCCCACCTTTCCCTCGATCTTTCAGGGCCAAATCTATCTGGGGATGAAGTGTCTGCGACTAGCAGAGGTGCCCCCATATTGTCCTGGTCCTGTAGTTCCTTATGGAACCTCCAGACCTTACTGTTTTGCTAGAGCAGGGATATGGGACCTTTTTTTTCAGCCTGAGGACTGCATTCCCGCATGGCCAACCTTCTAGTTGGGGGGGAAATCACATGTCTGGGGTAGGTGGAGCCAAAGTCGAAACTGGGCAGAGCAACAGGTGCGAGTCTTACATTTGTACAGTACCTAAATACAGGACAAAGGTTTCAAAAGTTTCTGAAACCCATCTCCATCTAGGCAAGCTATAGTCATTATCGTCGTTCAAGAACACATCCCTGCCAGGCAAGGGTACTTGTGGAGAAAAACCATTAACGGGAGGTCATTATCAGGATTTTTAAATGCTATAAAATGTTTTTATTTTATTGTACATGTTGTGTCGTGGGTTCTGATAGCAAGAAGTCCAGCAACACTTCTTAGTGAAAACAGCTCTTTATTGTAAGGGATAAGACAAGACTGGGGATAGGGGGTAGGGAAAGCTCTATTTATAGACACATTGGGACTGAGGGAAAAGATACATTTTAGCGGGAACCAATAATATTCAAACTTTCCGGCGGGACCCAATCAGGCTGTGGATTGTGATTGAACACTTCAAATTGACCAATAGCAATACTTTACCCTGCTGCCAGAATATCTTATTTAATACACAACACTCCCCCGCACCTAGTTGAGACTATACACGTAATCTTTCAAGTATTGCGGAGGTCTTCGAGTCCTACCGGATCGCCTAACCCCCGGTGTGTCACTCCTTGGACTATCCGTGGTCAGACTTCTCTCTCCAATAACCTCGGGTACCTCAGCTGGAGCTGTGTCACTAGCTGACTCTCTAGGCTGACTAGTTGTTTCCGGGTTAGGTTCATCAGTGGTGATCTCGGTTTCCTGACTCTCGGAGCCCTCCACCCCCTGTGGCCCGGAGTCATCCTGACTAGACTGCTGCGATTCACCGGACGCCGGCAGAGTTGTGCGCGGCTCCTCCCCCCTCGGGCTTACCCTGCTTGGGAACCGGCGCCTTAGCTGGTCAATGTGGCGGCGCATTACTCTGCCATCCTCTAACGTCACAAAATATGACACTGGCCCACTGGGTCGGGTGACCACCCCCGGCACCCATGCGGGTCCCCTTGCATAGTTCCGGACCCAAACCAAATCCTCTGTTGACAGGTATCGGGTTCTGTCACCCTCGGCAGCCGGTGGTTCTCTTGTATCGCGGCCCGGCACCTTGTCAGGGTGGACATAGTCTAGGATTGTGGCTAACCTCCTTCCCATTAATAATTCAGCTGGGGACTTGCCTGTGGATGCACACGGCGTTGTGTGCTGCAGGAACAACATCCTTGCAATGCGAGCAGACCAATCCCCTTCCAAGAGGCGCGCTATTGCACCCTTGGCTGTGCGCACCATCCGTTCGGCTTGTCCGTTCGAGGATGGATGAAAGGGAGCAGAAGTGACCCCTCTAATGAAATTATCGGCCAGGAATGCCCTGAACTCTTGGGACACAAAAGCCGCCCCGTTGTCTGATACTATGGTCTCGGGTAACCCATGCGTTGCAAACAAAATGCGAAGGGCCCTGATTACAGCAGCTGAGGACATGTTTGGAACAATTGAGACCTCCAGCCATTTCGAGTAGGCGTCTACTACAATTAAGAACACCTTTCCCTGAAACGGCCCTGCAAAATCTACATGGAGCCGGCTCCACGGGTTCTTAGCCCGCTCCCACCAATGCACTGGTGCCCTGGGCATTTCTGGGTGCACCTCCTGGCACGCTCGACAGGTGCGCACCCATTGTTCAATGTCCTTGTCCATGCCAGGCCACCACACATAGCACCTGGCTAAAGATTTCATCCGAACCATGCCCGGATGACCCATGTGTAATGTGTCCAACACCTCATTCTGTAGAGACCTTGGAATAACCACCCTATCGCCCCACAATATGCAACCCTTATGGAGGGACAGCTCATTTTGTCTTGCCATGAAAGGTCTAAATTTCTCTTCCTGAGTCCCACTTGGCCATCCCCTCCCCACCCACACAAGGACACGGGCGAGGACGGGGTCCCTTTTAGTTCTTGCGGCGATGTCGACGGCCGTCACGGGTGGTCCGGGAAGTGTCTCCATCATCATGACGTGCTCGGCCGGGGCTGGGTCGTCGTCGGCTGCTCCAGGTAGTGGTAGACGACTCAGCGCGTCCGCATGGCACAACAGCTTACCCTTCACATGACACAGTTCGTATTGAAATCCATTCAAAAAGATGGACCATCGGAGCATGCGTGGGGACAAGATTTGAGGCGTTTGTTTATGTGGGCTGAACAAACCCAGCAAAGGCTTGTGGTCCGTTTGAATTGTGAAAGGGCGGCCGTACACGTAGTCATGGAACTTCTTGATTCCTGTGACTATAGCCAGTGCCTCCTTATCAATCTGGGCATAGTTCCGCTCTGTGGGGCTCAAGGTTCTGGAATAGAATGAGATTGGACGCTCCGACCCATCCGCCTCCCGGTGACTCAAGACAGCCCCCACGCCATATTGTGAGGCATCACACGCCAGCACCAGTGGTTTAGCAGCATCATAGTGGGCAAGCGTACTTTCCTTTGACAGCACGCCCCGCAGCGTTTCAAAAGCTCTCTGTTGCGGTTGCCCCCAACGCCATGCACACTTCTTTTGGAGTAGCCGATGCAGTGGTTCGGCTATCGATGCCTTGTGTGGCACAAAGGCGTGATAGAAATTGACGAGGCCCAAGAAGGACTGCAGCTCAGCCTTGTTACTAGGTGTCGGTGCTGCGGCGATAGCCTTAACCTTGTCTTCCATGGGGTGGATGCCAGCAGCATCAATTCTGTACCCTAAGAAGTTCACAGCTGCTACCCCAAAACTACATTTCTCTTTCTTTAGTTTCAACCCCGCATCCCGGAATTTGCATAGGACTGTCTGGATGCGTCCCAGTAGTTCTTGAGCATCCTTGCCCGCAATTAACACATCATCAAAATACGGCAGGACACCTGGCAGGCCCCGTAACAGGCGCTCCATAAGACTTTGAAATATGCCAGGTGCCACGCAGACTCCAAACTGCAGCCTATTCACCTTAAAGGCGCCCTTGTGCGTCACAATTGTCTGGATTTCAGCGGACGCTGGAGTCACTGGGAGCTGCTGGTATGCCTGTGCCAAGTCAATCTTTGCAAACACCTTGCCCCCAGCCAGCTTCGCTAATAGTTGGGACACTACTGGAATTGGATACGAGTTGCCCCTGATGGCCTTATTAATCGTACATTTGTAATCCGCACAAATTCGTATTTCCCCATTAGCCTTCAGGGGTGTGACAATGGGTGTTTCCCATTTAGCAGAGTCCACTGGTGAAAGCACCCCTTGCTGTATTAGCTTCTCCAATTCAGCCTCTAAATTCAAATTTATTGCGGCTATAAGCCCATAAAAACATAAAATATGGAATATATGACATAAAATTACAGCAAACCATAGACCCTGGAGTCATAGGGAAACAAACCACAGCACAAATACAAGTTTTAAAATTGCAACCAGGGAGCAGAAAACAAAAGTATTAGTGGTCGTGTAGTTGGCCACAGCGCCTTTTTTGAGATATGACAGAGTTTAGAAACCTTGCCACCTGCAAGGTTGTATAGGAGTCATTGTCTTGCAGGAGTAAGGCAAGGTGTGACTCAGCTGGTGCACCTGTAAGTTTCTGAGTTATTGGTCTTAGTAATTTTGCCCGAGCCTCACTATGCAGGGAACAGATAAAGATTATATGATGGAGAGATTCCGTCGACTGTTTATCACAATCACATAAGGCGGAAACTAGGCCCTTGGAAAATCTATGTCTCAGGACATTAGAAGGAAAGACGTTAAACCTCGCTTTGGTGAAAGCGAATCGGTGCCCAGCAGTGGAGAGCGAGGATAGGTATAGAGGGACATGATGTATTGGAGTAACTCCAAAATTCCGAGGCGAGCAGACACCCCCACCCAGCATATGATTACGCTGCAGCTCCAAATCGTCCAGTCTTTGATTGATTAGTCTTTTTGCCGAAGCAAGGTCTAACTTAAGTGAATCTGAAGGAGAGATTCCAAAGGACAGAAGTTTGGCGTGGATTTTCCCAGTCCAAGGGTTTGCAAATTCGTCACGCCAAAGACATTGGACGAGATAATGGCTGGGTAATCTATGCCAAAGAGTTAACCAGTAGGTGAATATTCGTTTCCATAAGAGAGTCTCTAGTGAAGGAATCTTCAATTCTAGTCGTATAGCTGCATTACTAACACACGTAGGGAGTTTTAAAAGCCGGCGAAGAAACTGATTTTGCAGCACCTCCAGCGGGGCCGGATTTACCAGAACTGCCCAAAGCGGAGCAGCATAAGTAAGAGTGGTAATAACTTTTGCATTGTACACTTTTAAAGCCGAGGGCACGTGTAGGGCTCCGTCTGAGAAAAAGAACTGGAGAAGTGCATGAGATAGAGTTTTGCCCTTGTTAAGTAGATGTTGAACTTGGGATTTCCAGCTCAGGTTATATTGAAAAACAATCCCTAGATATTGAAACTTAAAAACTTGATCTATTTTAACTCCACCAAGCTTCCACTGAAAAAGTTTACGACTTCTAGAGAAGACTACAACTTTTGATTTTGAGTGGTTGATGGACAATTGGTTGGATTGACAGTAAGCAGTAAAGATCTTTAACGCCCTACATAGCCCAACCCTTGAGTAAGAAAGGATCACCGCATCATCTGCGTATAAAAGCAGCGGACAACGGTAGTTTGCGATGCGGGGGGCGTGAATGTAAGCGTGCGACTCGTTTAGAGGCTCTCTCATATCACTGACAAACAGGTTGAAAAGGTAAGGTGCTAATATACAACCTTGTCGGACTCCTTTATTTATCGGGACCGCATTTGTAAGGTCACCAGCGGGGGTAAGTCTGATTCTGGCAGAGGATCCACCATGCAGTTGGATCATGAGCCAAAGGAGCCTTTTATCAATGCCCCACCTCACCAATTTCTCCCATAGAATGGTTCTGGGGATGCTGTCGAAGGCTGCCTTCAGGTCTATGAAGGCAGCGCATAAACGTCCTCGACTGGGGAAGGAGTATTTCCTTGCAAGGTGGTAAAGGATTATGGCATGATCTATGGTGGAACGATTGGGTCTAAAGCCCGCTTGTTCATGGCCAATCAGGTTGGATTCTTCTGCCCATTGAGACAGTTTAGACAGCAACAAGCGGGCATAAATTTTCCCTATAGTCGAAAGGACTGATACTCTCGATGGCCCTGGATCAGCAGGAGGGCCTTTTTTATAGATGGTATAATAATGGCTTCCTTCCATGTCAGGGAATCAGCAGCCAGTAACATTAATGGCGTCAAAGGTTTTGGCCAGGATTCCTACCACCACTAAAGGATGTCTTTTAAATAATGGCTTCCTAATGGCCTGTGCTGAATTCAGCGACTTGTCCCAGGATTTCCTAGGCCATTAGCCTTGGCTGTAAGGGTTAAATTCCCATTGGCCCCCGAGGCCGAGGAATTGGCCACCCCCGATTTTTAGGCTCAATTCAGCAAATTGGAGAAATGAGCCCATTATGGCGCAACCCCCTCCAGTTCTAAGTCAATTGGAGGCCCCTTATAAATCCTAACTCTCCATTAAATAGCTCCCAAATTCCGTGTACAGGGTGTTAAATGTCTCCGAAGCTATCTGGGACCGTGTTGAGCCCTGAGATTCCCAACCCTAAGGCCGGGAACCAGTCCGTGCCCAGCAGGCTAGTGCGCTTCCCTTTTGCGATCACAAGCTTTAATACGGCCTCCCTCTCGCGGAACTGTACGTTCACTGCGCACATTCCCAAAAAAATGTCTATGCGGCCAGCGGAATAGGATTGCAGAGTAGCCGGGAAGGGCTCCAATCTCGGAAGCTTACCTCTAGGAAATAACGATCTGGCCGTGTCCTCCGATACGATGGAGAATCCGGATCCGGTCCACCTCCACCTCCATGTTACACGGCTCCCTTCCTGGAAATGGCACAGTCTGCCCTCGATTTGCGTGAGGTAGTTGCAATCGTCGAGTTGGTGCGTCGCTGTGGATGTCCTCTGACCTCTTGATTCTGCGCCTCGACTGCGACGTGCCACTCGACTTGCAGACCCTGGCTATGTGCCCCGTTTTCCCACAAGCATGACACGTAGCTTCTCGGAACCGGCACTTCCCTGGCTATCGTCTCATTTGACAAGCATGACACCGCAGCCAGGGCAGACTTCCCTTCTCTGCCGATCCTTTATTTGCTGTGCTCTCCTGTGGGCACTCTCTATTCCGACCTTTATTTGCTGTCTCCTCCGACGCACCATCTCCACGGTCCCCGCACAGGGGCTGACGCTCCAGCTCTCTTTTCGGCTCGCTGGTCCCTGGTCTTGCTCCTCTCTCTCAGTGTGGGTTCACAATGCTCCAGCTCTCTTTTCGGCTCGCTGGTCCGGGTCTTGCTCCTCTCTCTCAAGGCGCTTTCAAACCGATCCAGTCGCAATGGCGCAATGTCTCACGGAGCGCTGTCGACAGATCCATATCTTGTTTTGCCGCAATCCGCCTGCGGCCCTTGCTGCTGCGAAGGCCGCACACAAACCGATCCAGCAGGGCCTCCTCCAAGTTGGCGAATTTGCAGTGTCTCGCCAGCTTCCTCAGTTCGGTGAGGAAAACTGCTACCGTCTCTCCAGGTCGTTGTTGCCTCTTGTCTTCGACGATTCGATGCGCCATGTCATCTTCGACGCTGTCGGATTAAGGTGATTGGAGAGGTGTTCCGTAATGCTCGGGGGCGAAAATGCTGCGACGAGCCTCCCGCAGTGTCTGTGGGGGCCAGAATTGCCCGAGCCAACTCCAAAGGTCTCTGCCCCGCAGCAACTCAGGAACAACGCCTTTTTCCTTTCCTCGTCAGTGACCCCTTTTGCTGCCACGCTGAATTCAAAGCGCTCGAGGTAAGCATCCCAGGCCTCAGTTGCTCCGGGATGAAATGGTTCCATGAACCGTGACGCAGCCATCTTAGTGGACTGATCTGTCCTGTCAGTCACAGGGAGTCTTGTCGCCAGAATCAGGTCGCTAGGGTCAGCAGCCCTCAGCCGGCCTAATTCAATCCCATCCTCGTCGCCAGTATGTTGTGTCGTGGGTTCTGATAGCAAGAAGTCCAGCAACACTTCTTAGTGAAAACAGCTCTTTATTGTAAGGGATAAGACAAGACTGGGGATAGGGGGTAGGGAAAGCTCTATTTATAGACACATTGGGACTGAGGGAAAAGATACATTTTAGCGGGAACCAATAATATTCAAACTTTCCGGCGGGACCCAATCAGGCTGTGGATTGTGATTGAACACTTCAAATTGACCAATAGCAATACTTTACCCTGCTGCCAGAATATCTTATTTAATACACAACAGTACACATTGAATTCTTAATGAGCGCCTGAACTTTAGCTCCTCCACAACAGGGAACATGTGTAAATCTCTGGCAGATAGTTCACACTTTGATTTGCTCTGGAGTGGGGAGGTCCTTTAACATCCAGATGGGCAGGGGTAGAAAATAATAATAATAATAATAATAATAATAATAATAATAATAATAATAATTTGATATGTAGTAGTTTCTGCAGAAAATATCTTCTAGTAAGCACCTGATTTCAGACAAGCCCACCACAGGAAAGACAAATCTTGGTTGCTAGCAAGGGAGGGAGGACAAACTACAGATTTTCCAAGGATTATAAAAGGAATTGGAAGCAAGGAAAAAAGAATGCACTAAAAGGAAGAAATAGCAACTCTTTAGCGCCTCAGGGAGGGATTCCTATAGCCCAGTGTCTAAACAACTCACTTGTCAATCACAACTCTGCTCTCACTCATTGGCCGAAAGCACCGAAAGGGGTGGGTGGGTGGGGAACAGCCAGGCTGACTCATCTCATAGCTGCCTGCACATTTTGTTTTATAACAGGGGTGGGGATCCTTTTTGGCTCCACAGACCAGATCCTTATCAGGACTGGCCTCTCAGGCCAAATTTGACAGGTGGGAGGCCCCACCCACCTCTCAAAATCCCTTGTGCAGGTTTCCCAGCTGGCTTTTGGGCGCTTGGGAACCTGCAGTTCCTTCATAGTTAGACAGCGCTCGCACTCGTGTGTGAGACTCTGGAGCTTCAAACAGGAGTGGGAGTGCAGGGGGCCGCCTGAAAGCCCTTTGCAAAATCACTGTTGAAGCAGCCTTCCCCTCCCTCCTGTAAACACTGCTCAAGTGATGTTTAAAGAAGACGGGCTGCTTCAAAGAGTGCTTCTGCAAAGCACTTTAAAGATAACCTACTCACTCTCATCTGAGCAACGGGGCTATCTTAAAGCGCTTTGCAAAATGGCTATCTGAAGCAGCTCCAGGCTTCTGCTTTAAGCGGGTGGTGGGGAAGGAAGGAAGGAAGGAAGGAAGGAGTAAGAAGCTTGCATTATACGGACTACTTTGTCCCCTCACCTGCCTGCTTACAGGAGAAGCTGACATTAACAGCCATGACAGCAAGTGGACATGATTGGGGGGGGGTGTTATTTATTCTTTCACATGATTGTAAAAACCTCAAAGTGGTGTTAGAAACTTATTTTTTTTTTAAAAAAAAAGCTAAGCATCTGGGGGGCCCTTGCAGATGTGCGTTTTGGTAGAATTCCTCCTAATGAACCATTCTAATCTGGCCATGCCCCTTTCCTGTAGGGATGGGGCTGGTAGGAGTGGAACCACTATTGTATCATACCTCAACCACTGTCAATGGTGACAAAAGTTGCTGAGATATCAAGGGAAACCAACGGGGTTCCACTCCTTGCATCTCTCTTCCGATAATCAGGGTAACCAAAGCTGTTTCGGCGCTAAAACTAGACCTGAAACCAAGTGATGATGAGTCTGGATTAACTGTTTCCTCCATGCACACCTGCATCTGGCTACCCAACACCCACCCCCTCATTTTACCCAGGAAGGGAATATTAAAGACTGGGTAGTAGTTTTCTAAAACCTCTGGGCCCAGGGAAGGGTGGGCATAAATCTCTCCCATAAAAAGGCATTAACTAAACCAGGCAGAGGCAAACTCGGCCCTCCAGACATACATTGGCCCCCAGTACGTTTCCGAGCACAAGTGTTGGTGCTGACCGTTAAAACCCTAAATGGGTTCGGTCCTGTATATCTGAAGGAGCGTCTCCACCCCCCATCATTCTGCCCGGACACTGAGGTCCAGCGCCGAGGGCCTTCTGGCGGTTCCCTCACTACGAGAAGCCAAGTTACAGGGAACCAGGCAGAGGGCCTTCTCGGTAGTGGCACCCGCCCTGTGGAATGCCCTCCCACCAGATGTCAAAGAGAAAAACAACTACCAGACTTTTAGAAGACATCTGAAGGCAGCCCTGTTTAGGGAGGCTTTTAATGTTTAATAGATTATTGCATTTTAATGTTCTGTTGGAAGCCGCCCAGAGTGGCTGGGGAAACCCAGCCAGATGGGCGGGGTATAAATAATAAATTATTATTATTATTATTATTTATTATGTTTTCTAAACTCCCATTATCCAGCTAACAGGATGTGTTACAGGGATATGGGATTACAGTCCAAAACATCTGGAGGGCTGAGTTCCTGAACTAAACCACAGACCCATCCAATCAACCAACTCCTACTAGATTTCATCTACCATTATGGGAAGGGATCAAGAGGACTTTTATCTGACCTTACTTCTGCAAGCATCCACAACAACCAAGACTGACTATCCACAGACTGTAACTACCATCAGGAGGATGCTCCAAGAACGTCTATTAGCAGTGGCTTCCAGTTGGCACAGATCTGGGGGATTTTGGCATCCTCAAGGGGATTTTGCCCTCAAAATACATGGCAAATCTCTCCGAGCAGCCTATTGAGTGGTCTGTTGTTAATAATGCCACGCTGGTCTGAACTAGCAGGTTCCAAGCATAAATCTGCCAGCTCATCAGGAAAATGGAGTTGCACTTTTTCACTTGGGTGGTTTGGATTCTTGTTCCTGATAACACATGTTGAACTCTTACTGTACAGTGGTACCTCGGGTTACAGACGCTTCAAGTTACAGATGCTTCAGGTTACAGACTCCGCTTACTTCTGCAAGCATCCACAACAACCAAAACTGATACCACAGACTGTAACTAGTCAGTGCTCCAAGAACGTCTATTAGCAGTGGCTTCCAGTTTGGCACAGATCTGGGGGATTTTGCCCTCAAAATACATGGCAAATCTCTCCGAGCAGCCTATTGAGTGGTCTGTTGTTAATAATGCCACGCTGGTCTGAACTAGCAGGTTCCAAGCATAAATCTGCCAGCTCATCAGGAAAATGGAGTTGCACTTTTTCACTTGGGTGGTTTGGATTCTTGTTCCTGATAACACATGTTGAACTCTTACTGTACAGTGGTACCTCGGGTTACAGACGCTTCAAGTTACAGATGCTTCAGGTTACAGACTCCGCTAACCCGAAAGTAGTACCTCGGGTTAAGAACTTTGCTTCAGGATAAGAACAGAAATCGCGGCGGCAGCAGGAGGCCCCATTAGCTAAAGTGGTACCTCAGGTTAAGAACAGTTTCAGGTTAAGAACGGACCTCCGGAACGAATTAAGTTCTTAACCCGCGGTACCACTGTATTATGCTCTGCCCCAACCCCACCCCACCCTGGAAATAGACAGGCATTCTCCTTGCATCTTCAAGACAGCTCACGTAATACTGCTTCTTAATGTCCTGCCCAGCGCCGTCTTAAAGGGATCGGCTGCCCTGGCGTGACAATCCCTCGGCGCCCCCGGTGGGCCGCCTCTCCGCCCACCTCCCTCCCGTGCTGGCCGCCCCTCGGGAGGGGCAGCGGGTAGAGGGGCATCCTGCAAGAGCCCCCCTTGGACCCAGCTGGAGCACTGGGAAGGATTGAAACTCACGCACGCCCTATAATGAGGGGCGGCCCGCGGGAGGAGGTACAGCTTATGGCGTGGCCTAACGGCGCGGGGCGGTCCCCCGGCAGGGGGCTAGGAGGAAGCCTGAGTAGCCGGATAGCCAATGCCATTAGGTTGGGGAGGGACCCTTATCGAGCATACCCAGAATGAGAGACGATCCGCCTATCCTTCCATTCAATCTACTCAAGTCTTTTAAGTGAGGAGCTTGGCCCTGCAATCAGCAGCAACAACTTTCAAGAAGCCAGGCTCCCTTGGGACAACAAACGCAAAAGGCAGACAATGAGCTGGGTTCCCCATCTGACCAGCATACGTGGCTATGCGATGGAGCGACTTAGGACAACCTCCAGTATTTTGTCTGCCCTACACACTATGGGAAGACTCCTTGCTTCCCCCAAACCCAGTACTGCTCCTCTGTTTGAACCACCCTCCAATGACAAGTTCTGTGTGTGCCCTTTGGATTAAGCACATTGAAGGTTTTGAGGGGACTGGAGCACAACAGGAGAGCAAAACACAACGCAAAAAACACTCCCTTGCCTCAAAACACCTGCCTCCAGCAATGGCGGAAGTAAATATCGCAGCTAGAGCTCTAATTCACCACTCTACCACCATCACCCGTTGTCGAGCAGCAACTGGACATCGGGCCACAGCCACCCTTTCTTGTGCTGCAGAGAGAGTCCGCCTCTCCCCCACACACGACATCTCCTCCCCAGTCCAGCAACACACAAATCGCTATTTTGTGTACAGGTGATAGATGTCAAAAAGAAAAACAACTACCAGACTTTTAGAAGACATCTGAAGGCAGCCCTGTTTAGGGAAGCTTTTAATGTTTTACTGTATTTTAATATTTTGTTGGAAGCCGCCCAGAGTGGCTGGGGAAACCCAGCCAGATGGGCGGGGTATAAATAACAAATTATTATTATTATTATTATTATTATGTTATTAATTATTTATTATTTCTAAATGCTCGATGAAGCGCACTGCAGTGAAATTTTAATATTATACTTTATGACTCACACAAATCTATCATGAGGAAGACTAGATTTGGGGCAATTCATATGTTACCAACACCAGCGTACAAGCTGCTCCATTCAGACCTCTGTGGCGCAATGGGTCATGGGTCTGGCTGTTAACCAGAAAGTTGGTGGTTTGAGCCCACCCAGGGGCAGCTGGGACCGATTCCGCGGCGGAGGTTGCCTGATTCCCTCCGGGCCCTAACCTGGACTACATGACCCCCCACCTTTGATCCTGGGTTCCCCCTCCCAAAACTATCAACAATTCCTAATGCTCAGAACCTTACGAAGATGCCTTTCTTGAACAACTAGTGCCATCCGTGCCCTAGTCCAGCGCAAACTAAAATGGTTCTCCCCTGAGCATCTGGCCTCATTAGACCAGGAGCTGCTAATGATCTTCCTGGCTCTTGCACCATGGCCCCTTACCACATAACACAGAAATATTCGACAAGGCAGACAGCTTCCATTAACAGCAAAGGCCCCAGGCTCCCCTTCTCTCCACACTAGTCTGATCACCAACAAACCCCCTTTTAATATCTTCAGGTGAAGAATACATTGCCTTTTCTATTCCACACCCGCCAGAGTTCGGTCAAAACCTGGCCTA
Organism: Lacerta viridis; assembly: GCA_900245905.1. NCBI lineage: Eukaryota > Metazoa > Chordata > Lepidosauria > Squamata > Lacertidae > Lacerta > Lacerta viridis. The sequence continues at coordinate 221,611 of OFHU01003095.1, forward strand.
TACCCTCAGATATCAACCACAGCACCACCATCTCCTTTCATTATGCTCTACAACACAATGCCATTTGCAGCCTTGTGTGTCCCTCTGAACACAGGTCACCTGCAAACAGTCCATCGTTTCTCCAGAGAATCCATTACAGTCATACCTCTGGTTGCGAACGTGATCCGTGCGGGTGTGTCCCTCTGAACACAGGTCACCTGCAAACAGTCCATCGTTTCTCCAGAGAATCCATTACAGTCATACCTCTGGTTGCGAACGTGATCCGTGCGGGAGGCACGTTCGCAACCCGCAGCGTTTGCAGCCTGAAGCGCTGCGTCTGTGCACGCCTGTGACAAGATTTGGCGCTTCTCCACATGCCCCGAAACCCAGAAGTAACCCATTCCGGTACTTCCTTGTTCGGCGCGGTCCGCAACCCGAAAAGCGCAACCCACAGTGTTTGTAACCAGAGGTACGACTGTATAACAATATTATGAGGTAGGCTAGCCTGAGAAATAGCAACCTACCTAAGGTCACCCAGTAAGCTTGGTAGCTAACTGGAAATTTGGACCCAGGTCTCTGCCATTCGAGTCTTTAGACACCATACCACACGGGCTCTCAGACTGATGCAGCAATGTTGCCACTAGGATTAGCAGTGAGGTGCATTGCAGGCCTCTAACTTCAAGGTTACTCCTCAACTGGTTTCATCCTCCAGCAAACCCCAACTCAAGCCTGCCAATCAATTCACTGCAATTTCAATATAATGTGATTACCTGATGTAATAGGTCACTGCATGCAAGAACACAATATGCCTATTATTTTCCAAGTTATCATGCCACTTTTCCCCCAGGGTTTTCCAGATCCTCAGGAAAAAAGACTATGCCACTTCAGAATTCCAGATCCTCCCAAAGACTATGCCACTTCAGAACTTAAGTGAGAGAATCACAAGAATGAACGTTTCCCTGCATCCAAAATAATGTCCTGCCTCTGGAAAACTAATGGTATGTCAGGGAGACATGACAGTCTGTCAATTTATCTAGTGCAATCTTCCTCTTTTTAACTAGCTTTGTGTGGAGTTGGGGCTACACACACACACACACACACACACACACACACAACAGTGCTGCAGTCCCAGAAGGCTACACTGGGTTTTTCTGTAAACATAAATCGGTTCTTGAAGGCTTTCTTTTTGATGGCTACTAAAAGCCGTCATCTTATTTACATAGTAATAAATAACTTATTATTTGCGTATTTTTATTATTGTGTGCATATATAGTTACAGACATCCAAGAAACTTAAAATTCAAGTTAATATCCAAATGGTAATATGCCTATGTGGCCCCAGAAAGTATGCTTCCAGAGCATACTCAAGGAACAACGGGAGATTACTCTGCATATTAGTGGGGGAACAAAGGATTAGCGAGTGTTTATATAAATAAAAAAAGGTATTTTCCGTACTAGAACCTAACACTCTCTCTCTCTCTGCAAGCAACCTTTGTTCCCCAGTTGCCCTTTACCTGCTCTTTCCATTCAATGTTTTCTTCCACTCTTTATTACAAGCGTGGACCATTCCTTTCATTGTTCTTTCCCCACGCCTAAGGGAAATTCCACTTGCACAGATCTTTTAAGGTGCTTTTACTACAAAGATCTTTTAAGTGCTTTTACTACAAAGAAGACCACCCTTCCTCCGTGTCCTAGTCCTAGCATTCCCACACCCCCACCTTCCCTCCTGCTCTCAGAACTAATGCCCAGGGAAAGCTGTCCCCTCATTATAGCAAACAACTGTGGCTTGTCTTAAGGAGGGACATTAAGATACCGTATGCTCTGCGAAGAATTGATGCTTTTGAATTATGGTGCTGGAGGAGACTCTTGAGAGTCCCATGGACTGCAAAAAGATCAAACTTATCCATCCTTAAAGAAAATCAGCCCTGAGTGCTCACTGGAAGGACAGATCCTGAAGTTGAGGCTCCAGTACTTTGGCCACCTCATGAGAAGACTCCCTAGAAAAGACCCTGATGTTGGGAAAGATGGAGGGCACAAGGAGAAGGGGGACGACAGAGGATGAGATGGTTGGACAGTGTTCTCCAAGCGACTAGCATGAATTTGGCCAAACTGCAGGAGGCTGTGAAAAATAGGTGTGCCTGGCATGCTCTGGTCCATGGGGTCACGAAGAGTTGGAGTTGGGACACGACTGAACGACTGAACAACAACAATGCTCTGCGGAGGCCTGAGCCCCAGCACCTCTTGGAAGTGCCATGACCTGATGCAGTGTCAAAACATTCGTGTCTCAAAGTGTGTTCTTCCTGTATGCTGGATGTCAGTGAGCACACCTGCTGACTTTCACCTCCAGACCAGATTTGCACCATACCTCTCCAATTTCACTTTGCTTCCCTGTCAGCCCCAACTACAGCTAGAATCGGTCCCACCTGTAGTTTCCTGCCACTGTCCTCCTGTCTTTAGGCTACCATCAACTGCGGCAGACACCACAACCCAACCATATTTACTTTCTGCAGGTAGTATAATGATAATGAGGTCAGTAGACTCCAGTGGCTCCAGTGGCATAGCTTCCCCGGGACAGCACCGCTCCAGACAGGAAGGAAAAGGTTGCCAGAAACAAGAAAACCAGACCTGTACACACACACAAAAATGTGTGTGGGAGAGAAAGAAAATGAGCAATGAGGTAAAGGGAAAGGATTCATCTTAATCTTTTCCCAGGTGTGCCATTTATTTATGTGCAGAGAATTTTGATTTGTTTTATTTTATTTGAGGGGGGGGGAGAGAGAGAGAGAGATTCAACATACAGACACACACACACATACACATACACCCTGAAATACTTCAGGCTATAAAAGGGTTTACTGCTTTTCTAAATTGCCGCTTCTTCCCTAAAAGGCGTGTTTAGAGATTACAGATTATGTTGCATTATTGTGGTTTTGCAACAATGTAGCTGCCGGATCCCTGGATTTTTTTTATATAGTAAAATAATAATAATTGTTTTTGCAAAGCTTGCATTTTCTTGCACGCACGTGGTTTCCCAACTGCCTGGATGCTGGGGGCGGTGAAAGGGGGGTGGGGGTGGAAGACTTTTCTGGAGATACAGCCTACCTAAGATCACCCATCGAGTCCGACTCTCCCGCACGCGCCTAGCCCCTGCTATACCGCGAGGGAGCTCGCGTGCGCAGCGCGCAGGCTCCGCTTCGCAGGGGCTCGGAATCCTGCTCGCATCTCGAAATAGCTGCGCCGCAAAGTGACCGCCCGCCAGCAAACTTCATTCAAACCCAAATCCTGCCTCTCTCCTTGCCGTCCCCCCCCACGTCCCCCCCCACCTCCCATCTACCGGCTATTTCGAGATCAAGACCAACTTTCTCCCTTTCCTAGTTTTATTTTAACGGGGAGGATTAAGGGCTGGATCTGAAAAGTATCCAAACCATGTCAGGATTGCGCTCGCCTCTCGCCGCCTCTCCCTGCCCGCAAGCCATCGGGCCGAGCGTCTCCCGAAGAAGCTCCCGAGAAACTCGGCGACTTGCAGGAGGAGGAGGAGGAGGAGGAGGAAGGCGGAGGCTCCTCTCTCGCGCGCTTTCCGTCGGGAGCCCCGAGGGGGGCTCTTCCCCCTGCGCACCCGCGCAGAGGACGGGGCGCTCTCCGCCGACACGCGGCCGCGCAAAGCCTGCCTTTGATCTCCCGGCTCGGAGGAGAATCATTTGCGCCATGCGGGACTTTTTGGGGGGGGTGGGGGGTGTCTCCGCCTTCGAGAAAGGGGAGTGAGGAGACGACCCACACCTTGAACGGGCCGCGGGAATCGGAGTTACCTGGAGTAACAGAGACAGGGGGGTGGCCGGGGGGAAATCCCCCGCGCGCGTCTTCCCCGCCTGCTTTTGTTAGGAACCCAGCTTGCTCGATGTCTCCTCCAAAGCTTGGGGGGGGGGGAGACAGAATCCAGGGGACCCCCCCCGACTTCCTCGCGCACATCCCGCGTTCCCTCGGAAGAGGACCGACCTCCCCAACCTGGGCAGCCCCGCGCGCGGCGGGTACGAGTCCAGCGTGGCTTTTACTCGCGAGTAAGCAAGCCCGGTGCCTGAGGCCCAACCTCATCGGGCCGAGGGAATGGGGTGGGGTGTGTGGGGGGGTGTTTCGGCCCCCTCCTCGCCTCCCTCCCGTGACCCCCGTCCCCTTACCGTGGCAGAAGTGACCATGGCATCCGCGGGGACGTTTGCAGGGAAGCCGACATGAAGAGAACGAGCTGGCTGCGCAGGATCCGGCCCTTGGAAGAGGCGCGCTCGCTCGCCCGCCGGCAGCAACACCAGGGCCCCCCACTTGCTCGGCTCCGCGCCGCGAGACGAGCTGCAAACTCTGCGCCCGCGAACCTGAATCTGCGCGGCTATAAGAAACCCGCTCCGCCAGATGGCTCGCCGCCTTAACCCCTTGGCTGCCGCGCTCTCCTCCGGCGCCGGCCCCTTGCAAATCCTGGCCGGGGAAACACCAGCAAGAAACTCTCGGGGCGAAGTTTTCTTTCTCAGGAGGCTTTGGTGGGGGGGAGGTGAGAGAGGGAGGGAGGGGCAGCATTTGGATGCTCCTCTTGCGCTCCCGGGCATTAAAAGTAATTTCAAGCCCTCGACTGGCATGTTTTGGAAGGATGGGGAGTTGGCAGGAGCAAAGCTTGGCCGGAATAAACGTGCGGTGCGTTTCCTCGGAAGCAATCCCCACTGTGTTCCAGGAGACTTGCACCTAGGTAAGTGCGTGCAGGATGGCAGCCTGGAGGCCCATCTCCCGTGCGTGCAAGGCTACCCGGAACTGACTTGCACTGCAGCATGGAATTATTAGCAATGGCTTGCAAACGTTGAGGCTGCAATCCTGAGCCCATTTACCTGGGAGCAAGCCCTACCGAATTCTCAGTAGACATGCTTGGATTTGCACTGTTAAAGAGATGCCACTGACAGTCCTATATACCACGTCTACTCAAAACGGTCCCATCAGATTAAATGGAGTTTACGTCCCTTTTAATGGGTGTCCTATAGGATTGCAGCCTTAACATCTCTATATTGACAGTGAGCTGCCTGGATCTACAAAAAATGCACACGGAGGCTGCAAATTGGTAGATTCTGTACATATCATATAAAGTCATTCAAAATAGGGGGTGAGGGGTGAGAAGAATACTGGAAACTTTCTCATTCTCTTTCACAAGTCAGATTTCAGCTTCTGGTGGCTTGCTTCTTCTCTTTTGTTAATGCCTGTAAGTGAAATGAATTCTACGGGTACATATTTCACCAATAACATTTGCAAAACTGGGCAAATGTTCAAGGTTTTATAAGTAGGTGAACCCATTATGAAAATGGTGTGTGCAAAACTAGTGAATTCCTCGGCACCAGTAGCAAAGGCCACTTGCCACCTCATTTTCCCTTGAATTTATCTCACTAGCTCACCAAGAATGGAGATGTTAATTTTAGCTTGCATGCCTCTTTAATTCTACCCTCTAAATTTACATGCTTAAATCATCGGGTATGAGTGTGTGTGTGTGTGTGTGCTCTTTCCTCAGCCAGATTAAAATAGAACGTGAAGAGCAAGTTACAACCAACATCTTTGAGGTCACAGAGGACGATTTGTTCCGAGCAAACTTTCCCACCCAAATGTTGATGCTACAGAAAGTTTGTGCAGTTTGCATCCTTACAGAATAATGTGGGATCAGCATACTTTCCTTCCATCTTCCATGAACAAGTTTTATCCATTTCTTTACCATTTAGATTGTAGGCTTCTCAGGGATAGAGATCAGTCTTTCAAGGACACTGGTTATTGTGATAATATGTTGTCTAAGCAAACCGTCGCCGGTACAACTTTTCTGTCTACCCTTCCGTTTTATTTCCTTATCTATACTTTTGCACTTTTCATAAGTAACGGGCTTAAAATAGTTTCGCTTAGGTGGTTGTTCACATCTGCACATGCAGGCGAATGAGATTTTAAAAAGGACCTCCACCAGTTCAGATGGAGGATAATTTGTTTTTATTGTTTCCCTATGCTACAAACACCATGGAAACAAACACCAGCACAGCAGGCAAACATCTGTGCTAAAAGCTTTATGCCAGTTTTCTATTGTCGGGGAAAATATTTATATAGGGAACATTTGAAAATGCCACCCCAAACCTATAGTATGACACCATAGCTCATTCTACACCTCACCCACCCTCATATGGATATCAAACAGGTGGATTTGGGTTCATTCTTAAGGTTTTGGGATGCCCAGTGTCAGAAATGACTCTGTCACAAGAGTTATTTCTCATTCCTATAGCCCAAAGTGTGACAAATGTCCTTTGAAAATGAAGATCACACTCTGACAATCACCGTCTTTCAGACTTTGCAAAACACACACTGAATATAATTCATATATCAATCAGAAATTGCACACACATATAATAAATGTAATCATGCATATATCTAGTGTGTATATATATATATATTCCCCCTATTAATGAATTAATGTTTACGCTCCATATTTTTACACATTGTACCTGCCTCATCATCATTTTCACTGCTTGGGTTGACTTTCACCGAGGAGGAAATCTTCCTTCGCTGATGCTTCTTAAGTGAATTTATTCTTCTGTCGTTCTCTGCTTAGCCTCCAGTCTGTACGGAAATTTATCCACTCAACACTTTGCATCTTCCATCCAGAATGTAGTAGTAGTAGTAGTAGTAGTAGTAGTAGTAGTAGTAATATTAATAACAACTTTCCAAAAAAATAATAATGTATGTTTCACTTGGAGCAAAAATGTAATGCTCTCAACAGCTCGCTCCTGCATTTAATCTCCTGCAGAAAATGCTAGAATTAAAAGCAGGGCTTGTCCTGAGAAATATGGACAGCCAAAGGGTTAGCCATTTGACATGTGCTCACAGCCTGGGAAACTGTGGCCGTCAGTGCACTCTCAGTCCAAGCCTGCTACCAGCAACTTGCATTGTTCGCAACTGGAAAGGTTCCTGCCATTCTCCACTGGTGCCTGTGGCCTCCTGAGATCAACGCCTTGTAATTTGAGACGCAACACCTAATCTTGCCAAATATGCATCCCTGCCTGGGGGTGGGGGAGGCAGGGTCTCTCTTCACAACTCTGCAAAAGGGAGACAACCCATGTTTCCCGTTTCCTCAGCTATAAATGAAAAGAAATGGCTTACTCTTTGGGTTCCTCCCAAAAATGTTTCTCACACTAAGAATCTTGTTTTTTTCCTTTTCTTACAGTTTTGAAAGGTGTGGGTCTACAACATTTTGAAAGATTTGTCTGCAAGCTGCATAAATATTTGAAGCAAGACCAACATTTTAATAAGATGGTAAAAAAAAAATCAATTGCAAGAATTGGGGGGGGGGGTTGCATATCTCATTTTGCAAAATTCTGTCGCGTAGAAGCCAAGTCAGGGATCTACAGATAGGAGCAGACTCCACTGTTTCGGTACCTAGGGGCAGGCTTCTTCTTCTTTGGTGATCACTCGTAGCCGAGTAAGATTGTCTTCCATAAACACGGTTTTAACAATGAGTCCGTAAGTGACTGTAGAGGCCAAATTCTGGACCCACACGTCCTTCCACAGTGGGAACATTGGTTCCTGGGTGGGAGTTGATCACGGTGTGGATTTGCCAATCGTGCCTTCCTCTTAGCATGAGAGCCAGTGTGGTGTAGTCGTTAAGAGCGGTAGACTCGTAATCTGGTGAACCGGGTTCGCGTCTCCGCTCCTCCACATGCAGCTGCTGGGTGACCTTGGGCTAGTCACACTTCTTTGAAGTCTCTCAGCCCCACTCACCTCACAGAGTGTTTGTTGTGGGGGAGGAAGGGAAAGGAGAATGTTAGCCACTTTGAGACTCCTTCGGGTAGTGATAAAGCGGGATATTAAATCTAAACTCGTCTTCTTCTTTCTCCCTTGTGTTCTGAGTTCGAGTGTCTTCAAAGTCCAGGACACCTTTGCTATAGGCTGTTCTCCAGCTGGAGCACTCGCAGGCCAGTGTTTCCCAGTTGTCGGTGTTTATACTACATTTTTAAGATTTGCCTTGAGACAGTCTTTAAACCTCTTTTGTTGACCACCAGCATTACGCTTTCCATTTTTAAGTTCGGAATAGAGTAGTTGCTTTGGAAGACGATCATCAGGCATCCGCACAACATGACCATACTAACGAAGTTGATGTTAAAGAATCGTCGCTTCCACGCATGGAGTCCCAAGATGCACCTGTTTCAAATTCACCCATAAAATTGAATAGTTGTCATTGACTTCGGGCAGGAGGAGTGAAGTGCTGCTCTTGGCGCTGTTGCAGGGAGGGCAAAACTTGCCCACAACTCCTCTTAATAGGTGACCTAGCCTCCAATGACCATGAAACTGATGTACCGAGCTGTGTTCATCTTTCCCCTTCTGAAGGCAGATACGGGTTGGGGGGTTTGGGGTACTCATTTCAGTTGGGGAATTGCTTTAGGAAAACAACGAAACCTTGCCATCCCTCCATTCTTCTTACCCTGAAATTTGGTGGGCTTTTGTTTGCATTTCAATTTTTTCCTGGATAGTGAATTGTAAGAAATAACTGCCACATCTTCTGTTATAACTATTGATTTTGATACACTGTCATCTGATTGTTTATCATATATATATATATATATATATATATATATATATACAGGTGAAACTCAAAAAATTAGAATATCGTGGAAAGGTTCATTTCTTTCAGTAATTCAACTTAAAAGGTGAAACTAATATATGAGATAGACTCATGACATGCAAAGCGAGATATGTCAAGCCTTTATTTGTTATAATTGTGATGATTATGGCGTACAGCTGATGAGAACCCCAAATTAACAATTTCAACTTTGGGGTTTTCATCAGCTGTACGCCATAATCATCACAATTATAACAAGCAAAGGCTTGACATATCTCGCTTTGCATGTCATGAGTCTATCTCATATATTAAACTCCAGTAGCTAATGAAAACAATTGCTTACATAAATGGACTTTTCCACGATATTCTAATTTTTCGAGTTTCACCTGTATATATATAAAATCATATGTATGGCTTAAGACGAGGACATACAGGAGAAATAGTATAAATATAAATCTTGAAGGCAGTTGCCAGAGATTTCCCCCTGATGTTGAACCAACTGGAAATCTAAACAGCATAATTAATAATAATAATAATAATAATAATAATAATAATAATAATTTTATACCCCGCCCATCTGGCTGGGTTTCCCCAGGCACTCTGGGCAGCTTCCAACAGAATATTAAAATACAATAGTCTATTAAACATTAAAAGTTTCCCTAAATGATAGAGGATCAGATAGTGATAATTTGAGGTGAGGAAAATGGACACCGCCAAGTATTTAAATTAATTGGTAATTAAAAGTTGTTGAAATAATGTGATGTGGCAATGTCGCAATGTAACACTAGGTGTCTGACATGTTGAGGTGGTGAATGAAACTATTTAGGTATATATGTGCAGCCCTGATGCTTACAAGAATAACCACAATTCTCTTTTTGGTAATTGTTAGCTTTCACAATAGCACCGCTTTGTGGTTGAAATATTGCATAGAAACTGAAACGGGGGGAATGATCTGGGTGTTGTGAGCATGTTATGAGTACAGGTTCAGCAACTCTGTTGTGTTTCCATGGCGGCTGGCACTGAAACAGACAAGCAGGCAGAACATACACAGCTGCAATGGAAATTCTTTCATGAGAAGCGGGCTGCTGAATGATGAACAAACAGAAGAAAAGTGTGATGATTGTGACTGACTGGGGAAGGAGAGGAGAGGAGCAGAGAAGAGTCCAGGAACAGTTTTTTTGGCTCTTCAATCATAATCAGTTTGAAGGATGGCTCTCAAACACTGACAGAAGAAACAGAAACCCTTGCAGAAGCTTAAAAGTAAAAAATGAAAAATAGTAAGTTAACGATGAACCTTTGTAAATTAACCAAGGATAAATGCTCCATGAAGGTATCTAACCACATTCCATGGTTAATTTTTAGTTGAAGATATACCTGGGTCAAATCTGTCTAGGAACTCTAATCCTCTAACCTAAGAGACCTTTGTCATCCTGGATGTGGGATTTTTTTGTGATTATTTAGTAACGAGGCAAATGTACTCTGCATTTGTTCAGGGATGTTTTCTTACATTCTTATTACATACGTTGCAGTGTGGGATCTTAGTACTGAAAACAAATACAGGGGTTGAACTTTCCACTACTTTAACTCAGAGGGATGGGTAAAGGTAAAGATAAAGTGACCCCTGACCGTTAGGTCCAGTCGTGGATGACTCTGGGGTTGCGGCCCTCATCTCACTTTATTGGCCGAGGGAGCCGGCATACAGCTTCCAGGTCATGTGGCCAGCATGACTAAGCTGCTTCTGGCGAACCAGAGCAGCACATGGAAATGCTGTTTACCTTCCCGCCAGAGTGGTACCTATTTATCTACTTGCACTTTGACGTGCTTTCGAACTGCTAGGTTGGCAGGAGCAGGGACCAAGCAACGGGAGCTCACCCCGTCGCGGGGATTCGAACCGCCGACCTTCTGATCAGCAAGCCCTAGGCTCTGTGGTTTAACCCACAGCACCTCAAATCCCCTCAAATGCATCTCCTCAAATCCCAAATTAGCTACATTCTGCATAGGAAATAGATTTGAGGTGCTTGGGACTTGCATTCAATAATAATCCGAATCTGAGATCCTCAGTTGTGGTGTCTGCCGGTTCATTCGCACCCCTGAAGACTGGTAAAAACTCTGAGCTCTCCCTGCTCACTCAGTCTCCCTGTTAAGAGATAGCTGCTTTCCCTGCATACAGCAGAAAGAGCAAGTTTATCAATGGGCCTAAAAATATCATATGATTTAAAGAGCTGAGGATCCCAATTCCAAACAGCAAGAAAATTATTTTCCTGGCACAACAATGAATCTCCATGTTAGAAAAAGTGGTAGATGCATGAATTTATCTCCTCTCAGGAGTTAAAGTTCATTTACTCAGCAGACACTTTCCCAGGAAGGTAATGATAAACTGTAAGCCATTCTGCAAGATCATTTACAGGTAACCAGCTAAAAATAAGTTTATTGAGAAATAACAACAAAAAGAGCTGCAGCTGCAGGGGGAGGGCTGTGGGGCAGATATGGCTGGAGAGGCCACTCTCTGAAACACTGGAAAGCGATTGCTAATCAGCGGAGACAGAAGCATAGAGTTGGAAGGGACCACGAGGGTCATCTAGTCCAACCCCCTGCAATGCAGGAATTCTTTGCCCATTGTGGGGCTCAAACCCCACGACCCTGAGATTAAGTGTCTCGTGCTCTACAGAGCTGCCCACTTACAGTCAGGCAGCTTTCTACATTCCTACAGGTGCCAAGAACATGCCCATGCCCTGCTCTTCCAGCTCTTCAAAGTTATTATATGGGAAACCGTTTCACTGCAGTTTCCCCACTGTTGGTGATGCGTATTTATGGTTGCCAATTTTTAATCTAAAAAAGAATCTGATCCCTGGATGGAATGCTGGGATTTTTAAGAGCTTGAGTTAGGACCAAACTGGACATGGCATGCTGTTACATGCAATTTTGTTGCTATTTTTAATAACCCCAAACACATTCCATAAGTAGCCTTAGAAAGTCGCTACTTTGAGTGGAAGAACAACAACTGAGAGGGTGGAGGAAAGGGGTGCTTCGCTGTTTCACTCGGACAATTTTCTCACTGAAAGCAGCTTTGGGCAGGTGCTATTTTGTGTGGGTAAGTGGCAAGAAAGAACAGCTCCTACCCTGGCTGTTCCTCCACTCACACTCTCAAGGTCCAAACCTCCTTTTGCTTAAATAGAAAAAAACATTGCAGGAAAGTTACAACTGAGTAGCTTTATTCGGCATTCAAAATGGCAAGAATTATCACATGAGGCAGGAGAATCATAGAATCCTAGAGTTGGAAGAGACCACAAGGGCCATCCAGTCCAACCCCCTGCCAAGCAGGAAACACCATCAAAGCATTCCTGACAGATGGCTGTCAAGCCTCCGCTTAAAGACCTCCAAAGAAGGAGACTCCACCACACTCCTTGGTAGCAAATTCCACTGCCGAACAGCTCTCACTGTCAGGAAGTTCTTCCTAATGTTTAGGTGGAATCTTCTTTCTTGTAGTTTGAATCCATTGCTCTGTGTCCGCTTCTCTGGAGCAGCAGAAAACAACCTTTCTCCCTCCTCTATATGACATCCTTTTATATATTTGAACATGGCTATCATATCACCCCTTAACCTTCTCTTCTCCAGGCTAAACATACCCAGCTCCCTAAGCCGTTCCTCATAAGGCATCGTTTCCAGGCCTTTGACCATTTTGGTTGCCCTCTTCTGGACACGTTCCAGCTTGTCAGTATCCTTCTTGAACTGTGGTGCCCAGAACTGGACACAGTATTCCAGGTGAGGTCTGACCAGAGCAGAATATAGTGGTACTATTACTTCCCTTGATCTAGATGCTATACTCCTATTGATGCAGCCCAGAATTGCATTGGCTTTTTTAGCTGCTGCATCACACTGTTGACTCATGTCAAGTTTATGGTCTACCAAGACTCCTAGATCCTTTTCACATGTACTGCTCTCAAGCCAGGTGTCACCCATCCTGTATTTGTGCCTTTCATTTTTTTTTGCCCAAGTGTAGTACTTTACATTTCTCCCTGTTAAAATTCATCTTGTTTGCTTTGGCCCAGTTCTCTAATCTGTTAAGGTCATTTTGAAGTGTGATCCTGTCCTCTGGGGTATTAGCCACCCCTCCCAATTTGGTGTCATCTGCAAACTTGATCAGGATGCCCTCAAGCCCATCATCCAAGTCATTGATGAAGATGTTGAATAAGACTGGGCCCAAGACAGAACCCTGTGGCACCCCACTAGTCACTTCTCTCCAGGATGAAGAGGAGCCATTGATGAGCACCCTTTGGGTTCGGTCAAGTCAGCCAGTTACAAATTCACTGAATGGTAGCATTGTCTAACCCACATTGTCTAGAGAGCGGGCCATGCTTGCTCACCTCATGGCAGCCCGTCCCCAGTCCTGCCCACCCACCATCTGCAGCAGGGCTGCTGACCAACATGCCCTGAGCTGGGCCTCCCCTCTGCGCTCAGAGCTGTAGCTCACAGGGACAACCTAGGCAGGTTGCCCGACTGCTGACATGCTCCCAGATGTGTTGGCTGCCTTGGAAAGCAGCTGCTGCAGGGTGAATCTTAGAATTGTGGAGTTGAAAGGAAACTTGAGGGACATCTAGTCCAAGCCCCTGCAGTGCAGGAATCTCAACTAAGTCACGTAAGACAGGTGGCCATCCAACCTCTGCTTAAATACCTCCAAAGAAGGAAAGTCCACCACCTCTTGTGGGAGTCTGTTCCACTGTCAAACAGCTCTTACTATCAGAAAGTTCTTCCTGATGTTTAATCAGAATCTTGCAAAGTTTTCAGCTGGGATCCACTGTTTGACTATTGATTCAAAACCTTAAAATTTATTTTATACAATTGACTTTTTTATTTCTATTATTTGCATATTGTATTGTTGTTTTATTGCTATGGCCAACGGCTGACACGAATAAAGATTCTTTCATTCTTCTTAGTCAGAATCTCCTTTCTCGTAACTTGAAGCCATTGGTACAGGTCCTACTCTCCAGAGCAGGAGAAAATAAGCTTGCTTGTGACAGAGCTTGAGATATTTCAAGATGGAGATAAGAGGGTTAAGATATGATATGATAGCATGTTCAAATATATAAAAGGATGTCATATAGAGGAGGGAGAAAGGTTGTTTTCTGCTGCTCCAGAGAAGCGGACACGGGGCAATGGATTCAAACTACAAGAAAGAAGATTCCACCTAAACATTAGGAAGAACTTCCTGACAGTAAGAGCTGTTGACAGTGGAATTTGCTGCCAAGGAGTGTGGTGGAGTCTCCTTCTTTGGAGGTCTTTAAGCGGAGGCTTGACAGCCATCTGTCAGGAATGCTTTGATGGTGTTTCCTGCTTGGCAGGGGGTTGGACTGGATGGCCCTTGTGGTCTCTTCCAACTCTATGATTCTATGATTCTGCTCTCAGTCTCCTCTTTTCCAAGCTAACATACCCAGCCCCTTCCACCGTTCCTCATTAAGGCTTTGTTTCCAGACTCTTGATCATTTTGGTTGCCCTCCTCTGTACATGTTCCAGCTTGTCAACATCCTCCTTAAATTGTGGTGCCCAGAACTGGAGCAGTACTCCAGGTGGGGTCTGACCAAGGCAGAATAGAGCAGTGCCCTATTAGTTCCCTTGATCCAAACACTATACTTCTGTTGATGCAGCCTAGAATAGCATTGGCTTTTTTTGCTGCTGCATCACACCATTGACTCACGTTAAACTTGCGATCCACTAAGATCCCTCAATCCTTTCCATATGTACTACTGGAAAGCCAGGTGTCCCCCATCTTATATTTCTGCAGCAGGTTCTTCCCGCCTAAGGGTACAACCTTACATTTGAATGTACAGTATGCAGTCCCTCTCTCCTGCCTCGCACAATCATCGTGTGTTTTGAATGCCAAAGGCGGCTAGTGTCATATCTGGTTTCAGCCAAAGAGAAATACTTATATACTTGAGTATAAGCCTAGTTTTTCAGCACATTTTTTGTGCTGAAAAAGCTGCCCTCGGCTTATACTCGAGTGAGGCGGGCGGTGGGGACCAGGTCTCTCCATGGTTTTGAGTTTGGTAATGAGTTGCAATTCAGCAACTTCTGAAGGAGGAATCGGACACCCTCCTTTAATAAAAACAAGTGACTGAGCTAAAAGGTTAACTCCTCCATAACAAGTGAGGTGCAAACTTGAGAAATCCAGCATGAAGTTGTGCATGGAAAGTAGATGTTCTTTGTTATCAAGTACCAAACTGGATAAAGGGACTTAGGAGAGCAGCTTGTTCCATTCCTGAACTGCTCGCATAAATGCAAACTTGGCAAAGGAGGAAGAGGAAGGAGCAGCCCAAAGGGCTGCTTTCAGGCTGCTCGTTCCTCCTCCTCCTCCACAGCGGCAAAGGTGAACCGGCTTATACTCGAGTCAATAAGCTTCCCAGGTTTTTGTAGGAAAATTAGGTGCCTCGGTTTATATTCGGGTCGGCTTATACTCGGGTATATACGGTACATGTTGAATACTGAGTGCTGTGTGGGGCAGGATGCAGCCGGCGGGCCAGATCATTATCTGCCCCACCCCCTGCAGGCCACATTTGACCACTGAGTGGCTGCTTCAGGGAACAGGGTATTAATGCAAGCTAATAATTAAATACATCAACAAAAACAACAATACAGTGGTACCTCGGGTTAAGAACCTAATTCGTTCTGGAAGTCAATTGTTCTTAACCTGAGTTTAACTGTTCTTAACCTGAAGCACCACCTTTAGCTAATGGGGCCTCCCGCTGCCGCTGCGCCGCCAAAGTTGAAATTGTTAATTTGGGGTTCTCATCAGCTGACGCCAGCACAAGTTCTTAAGTCCTGAAGCGTTATTTCTGGGTTAGCGGAGTCTGTAACCTGAAGCGTATGTAACCTGAAGCGTATGTAAGCAAAGTTCCTAACCTGAAGCGTTATTTCTGGGTTAGCGGAGTCTGTAACCTGAAGCGTATGCAACCTGAAGCGTATGTAACCCGAGGTACCGCTGTATGCAGCATGCAACTTTCAATTTCCTTACTGCACTTGGTTGGGGCAGTAGGGTATATACGGGAGAAGGCAATATTTTTGGAAAACTGGCCCCCAGACATCACAGGCATTAAAGGTTAAAACCAGAACTTTCTAAATCGTGCCCAGAAATGGTCCCAGTTAATTATTCATTCCTGTTTTGGTACATCTGTAGTCCAGACCTCCTTAAAAGCAGTCACATAGACAATATGTTGCCATATACTAAGTGCCACGGACATCTAAGGCCAAGCTATTGCCACCCAGGTATGGGCACAGCTGGTGTATCAGCAAAAGCTGTATGCAGAGGGGCATTTTAAGGCACAGAAGCCACTTGGACCCCTTTCATAATAGGTTAAATCAGTGCTGTCAAGTATCCCGTTTTCCCCGGGATTCTCCCTTATTTCAAGCAGTTTCCCGCTGCTCTCCCTTATTTTTTATTTCCCTTAAATTTCCCGTTTTTAATGGAAGCAGCTCCTCCCCTGCTGGCCAGGGACTGGGTGGGAAGACCTCGCCTACTTGGAGAGAAAAGCCTCAGCCCTCAAAGCAAGTGGGAGCCGTTTCCCGTGCTTACAGGGGGGTGTATTCCTCCCCCTGCATCAGCCCCTATCCGTTGCCGCCGAGCCCCTCAGCCGGCCAATAGGGTTAGCTGGCGGGCGGAGCCTGGCTGCCTTTGAGCAGCTGCTGCTTCCTGTCCTGTTTTGATGGGATCAGACAAGAAGACGATGGGGCTCCATTGCGGAGCACATGGCTGCCCTCCTCTTTGCTGGCTGCCCTCCTCTTTGCTCCGCTCCCCCGAGCCCGCTTGGAGTTTACATTGCTGCTCCGCCCACTTTTGCTTCTGGCTCCGCCCACCACTGACATGTGACTGTCCCCGGGATAGGTGAGACTGCTGATCCCTTATTTTCAAATCCGTTGACAGCTACTTACTACCACTCATTTCAGATTGACCCAAGTGCTCCTACACCCAGTTTTTGGCAATTATCAAGACAAAGCTACCTAAGTGGAAGCTATAACTGAAAATATTCCATCTAAAAAACAACAGCTTCCCAAAAGTTACTCCATATACAGACTAGCACCCTACTAACCTTATCTCCAGCTAAGGCATTTAAGACACTCACCTAAACTAGCCTTGGATATTGCTCAACTTCAAAATTCCTTTCCCACAAGTAACCTGCTGCACGACACTCAAGGGTCTCCGGATAAAAAAACGTTATGTGAACCGAGTAAGTGTGACTGTCACAATTTGGGGGAGAGATTCAATCACGTACTGGCAAATTCAGGTTGTGCGATTAAAGCGGATCTGAATGTCCCACGTAACAAACCCACTTCCTCAAAGACCGGACTTTTTGCAATTAGACCGAGGCAATGCGCTTGCTTTGATGGAATTGTTTAACCTCCCCACAAACAAATGAGAGTGAATGGTATTAAACAGCAGTTGCCCTCTAACCCCCCCCCCCCCCGCCAGCATATCAGGAAGGAATGCTCAGTAAACAGGTCATCTGGAAGTGGCCAGGGAAAAGTTGCGTTTATATGTAAAGGCTGGTGGGGGTGTCACCTAGGAGAATTTATGAAACCCAACACTGACTAACTAGCTCACTGGGCAACAATGTGCAGAGCAGACAACAATGTGCAGGCAGAAAGGAGGGCAGATCACCAAGTCCCTTCCCTTCTCCCTTTCACTCCTGTGCTTGTTCCAGTACTAACTGATAACAGCTAAAATCTAACCCTTATCAGGCAGTCCAAACCTTTTGAATTCATCTAACACCACACCATGCATGCACTGCTGGTGGGTTCACAACCTACAGCAATCTTCTAAACATGCACGGAAAGGCCGTCAATGTCACACATTTGGCATGCGCCCCAAAAGGGAATTATCACAGAAGTGTCGAATTGGAAGGGAACCCAAGGACCATCTAGTCCAACCGCCTGCAATGCAGGAATCTCAACCAAAGCATCATGACAGATGGCCATCCAACCTCTGTTTAAAAGCCGCCAAGGAAAGACTTACCAGTCAGTTGCGCTGTCGAACATCTCTCTTCTTCCCGCAATGCCCAGGGTAGGCTCTGCGCGAGGCTTCAGCCCGCAAGGGGAAATAGGAGCCCCACCACGGCGCTTTCCACCCGGGTCCCTGTCCTTCCCTCGACAGCGGCGCCCACTTGCGCAGCGCAAGCCCGGCTAAGAGCGCGGCAGCACCTCCTGGGCAAACGAGCCCTGCGAGAATTCTCGCCTTAAAGCAAACGGAGCAGCGGCTCGGGTTGCAACGCGGCGCGCGCCCTGCCGGGGGAAATTAACTCCCGTCGGGACCCCTTTGCTGCACCTTAGAAGAAAGGAAGCGCCCTTGCAGCCTCGAGGTGCAGCGCGCTCTTGCGCCTGTTTGCATCTCCCAAGAAGAAGCGTGCCTCTGCAAGCACGAGCCTCGCATGTATTTACTCGGGAGTAAGCCCCGCCGAGTTCGAGGCTTCCCACGGTATGTGCCCTCGGGGCTACACAGCTTCGGTTTTCTTGGGGGGGGGGGAGGAATGCGCGCAAAGTCCCCAGGAATGCGCCCTTTTCCCCAGGAGAAGATCTACCGCCCTAGGAACCCCGGGACCGGCCCGTGCTTGGGCACTGTGGGGTTCCCCCCCCGCGCCAACCGGAGCGCGCAATCCAGAGCGGACGGTGGGCGCGGCGCAGGCTACTCACCCGTGCCGCAGGCACCCGCCCCTTCGCCGCGAGCGAGGCTCCAGCCGCGTAAAAAACTCGCTCTTGCCGCGCTCGCGCTGCTGCTGCAGCTTCTCCACCCCCTGCGCGCGGCATCTGCTCGCCTCCGGGCCTCCCTTCCCAGCCACGCGCTCGCGAGCTCGCCTGAGCGCGATCCCGCCCCCTCTCCGATGCGTTGCGGGCTCGAGCCACCTGCGCAGGGAGCGCGCCTGGGAAAGCGGGTGGGTCGGGGTGGGTGTTCGAGGGATGGGAAGCGAGAGCCAGGCAAGTTAAAGCCCGTGGGGCGCCAGGGGGCTGGTTCGCAAATCTTGTCGCAAAGCGGGCAGCTTTCCTGGGTGGGGAGCAGGAGCTTCGTGGAAATTAGCGGGATTGGGGCCCCTGCGGGCCCAGGCTGCATACCAGGGGTCGTGGGCGTAGCCAGGCATGTAGAAAAATAGCTAAAGAAGCTGAAAACCAAGACCAAATAAACCAAATGAAGACAACCTAAGAGACATATATAAACCTTTCCCTCAATTTTGCCTTTAGTCTGCTCTCCTTTTAATTCACTTCACCCGTTATTCCCCTCCTTCGAATCCTCCCCCGCCCTTCTGTCAAATAAAGCATTTTTCTACCCTCCCGGCGCTGCCCATTACCCTATTTCCTCATTTTACCCTATCTCTATTTTTATGATTGTACCCAATTATTCTGAACTTACCTTTGGATGGGGTCCCCCTCATACTTTTTTCCCACCTTTGCGTGGGTGGGGAACCCAGTTGCAACCGAATAAAGGCTCTGTGCTTTTGAAAAATTACTTGCTTCTTTCTCTCCTTGGTTGGACATCACCCGTCTTCTCCAACCATGGCGGACCCCTTTGGAGCCCCGAACCCAAATTCTAAGTGGTTTTTTTTACATCACCAGGCGTTTTGTTGGTGGGAGAGAACCTCAGTTAGCTATGTACTTTTATTGATTTTTATTGACTGGGGAGGGGGAGATGCTCCTCCCTACCCCCCCCTCTTGGCTACACCCATGCCAGGGGTGCCAACTTGAATAAAATATTGTGGGGACCCAGGTAAGCCCCGCCCCACATAATGGATCACATGGTGCAGTGCGCACACACCATTTGAATGGGAATGCCCATCAACTTTGTGGGGGCCTGTCCCCCTCAAATATTTTCTTGTGGGGGGGCAGAGCTCCCACAACCCTAGGAGTTAGCTCCTAGGCAATCCTATCAAGGGTGCCAGCTTCCTGCCCCTGCATACTTGATCACACACCATTTGGATGGTAATGCCCATCAATTTTTTTGGGGGGGGGGAGGCAGCCACCTCAAATATTTTAGAGGCGGGGCTGAAGGGACCTTAGTCCCTAGGAGTTGGCTCGTATATGTGCTCTCTAGAGGAGGAGGAGGAGGAGGAGGAGGAGGAGGAGTTTGGACTTGATATCCCGCCTTTCACTCCCCTTAAGGAGTCTCAAAGCGGCTAACATCTCCTTTCCCTTCCTCCCCCACAACAAACACTCTGTGAGGTGAGTGGGGCTGAGAGACTTCAAAGAAGTGTGACTAGCCCAAGGTCACCCAGCAGCTGCATGTGGAGAGCGAGACGCGAACCCGGTTCACCAGATTACGAGTCTACCGCTCTTAACCACTACACCACACTGGCTCTCACACTGGAGGAGCTGAGCGCAGGCATTTCCCAAGTGCGCATGGGGTTGCAAGTAGAGGCAGAAACTTAAACTTCAGGGCCCCTAATCCCAGAGGGGCCCCAGATTAATTTTAGGCCACATTGCTTTAAAAATTTGCTTTAAAAAGCGCCTCATGCGTGTATATTACATTTCGCTAATTTTCCATAATTTTCATCCATCCCCATAACTATACGGCATGGGACATTTTTGTTCACACCAGTGACTTTGACACATGAGAGAATCCAGTGCAGCCATTTTAATCAAAATCTGAAGTGTAGTAGCTACTTTTTTACTTTAAAAAAATTAATGTGGTGATCTGTCATGGAACAACCCCATCAAAGGAAATGGCAGGGGTTCCCCAGACCTTGCTGCTGGTTGCGAAGGGAAGCCCCATATCAGTTCTGGGCTCCTAAAATGTAGGTCCGTCACTGGTTGCAAGTGCGTTTGCTCAGAAGGGAGTCCTGCGGAGTCCAGTCCCAAACCCCAGCCAGGAATGCAAGCTGAAAAGCAAGCAAGGAACAGTTCAGAGGATTGATCCCCCCTGGAGATCTGCACAAAGGAGGATGGCTAACTGCAAAAGGCAATAAATAGTTCATTTATTGTGTGCTCAACCTGTGAGGGGGAGCAGATGTTAACATAGACCACAATTTACTTTATCCATCGATTTCCTGTCCTTGCCCTTCCTTGGTTTCCGTATTTACCCTTGAATGCTGCATATTTCACTGCCAGCTCTTCTCACTTCTTCCTTGGCAGGGGGAGAAGCAAGGAGAAGCAACTGCAGGTTCCAGCGAGGACTCACAGACCTCTTGAGAGATCTCACCAGAAGCACCAGAAACTACTTGACCCAATGTGCTGCTTTTTAGTGCTCGCTTTTGTGGGATGTAGCATAAGCAGTCAAGTACATCACTTCCTGTTTGCCTAGAGTGGACACATCTATCTATTCCAGTGGGCCCACCTCTGATATGTCATAATGCCAAATGGTTTTTGTTGGCCTCCAAGACGCCTCAAATTATTACAGTGGTGCCTCGCAAGACGAAATTAATTCGTTCCGCAAGACTTTTCGTCTTGCGGAAATTTCGTCTTGCGAGGCACCGTTTCCCATAGGAACGCATTAAAATTTAATTAATGCGTTCCTATGGGGAAAAAAGTCCGGGCTGTTCACTCTCTGCAGCCTTAAAACGCGGCGCGGCTCCAGTGCCGGTCGGAAGGGGCCACACCGGCACCTGCCCTTCTGACCGGCACTGGAGCCACACCGCGTTTTAAGGCTGCAGCGAGCGAACAGCAGCGCTGCTGTTCGCCCGCTGCAGCTTTAAAACGCGGCGCGGCACGGCTCTAGTCGGAAAGGGTGTCGGCCGATCGCACCCGCCATCTTGGGTCGTCTGCGCATGTCCACCCAAGATGGCGGGCGCGATCGCCAACACCCCTTACGGCCGACACCGGACCGCACCGCGTCGCGTTTTAAGGCTGCAACAGCGCTGCTGTTCGCTCGCTGCAGCTTTAAAATGCGGCGCGGCGCGGTCCTGTGCCGGCTTACAGTGGTACCTCGCCAGACGAATTCGTCTTGCGAAAAACAGCCATAGACGAATTTGTCTCGCGAGTCAACTAAAAACTCGCAAAACCCTTTCGTTTTGCGAGTTTTTGTTATGCGAGGCATTCGTCTTGCGGGGTACCACTATTTTAATAACTATTTTTTTTTACTGCCTGCTCCCCTATATGTTCCCTGCTGTGATACGGTGATGCCAAAAGTTTTCCGGTGACTCCTCTGCCCCACAGCAATTTGCCATTTCTTTTAAAAAAATAGTACAGCACTAAAAAACCAAACGCTTTTTTTACTGGCCACTGCCATGGTTTCCTTGCTGCAATTCCAAAAGGTGTTTGTAACCTCCCAAAGACCACTACAATGTGTCCTTAAAACAATAAAAAAGACCACACCTTCTTTTACACTTCAGTCACATGATTAACCCTGAGTCAAACTACAGTAAAGGTTAGGAAGCCAAGCTTTAAAAAAACGGGGGAAAGGACAACCAGAGCATGGATGAGGAGCTACAAATGTGTGCTTTTACAGTTCTTTACACAAAGGTATCTCAGGAAAAAAGAAGAGGTGAGTTGCTCCTCTCTGACTGCCTGTTGGTTCAGCCTTATAGGCAGTCACACTGATTTCCAAACTCAAGTACAGGTAATGATTAGAAATGGGAACAGCAGCCAGGGGAGTTTTGCAGCTGTAATCTCTTGACAGGTAATCAGAGCAGCTAGTCCTTTTCAATCGTGATCCTTTTCATTTCATCGTGATAGTTGCTTTCACTTTGAGAGCTACTTTGAGGTCTGAAAGCCAGGTTGCTCAGGTCTGAAAGCCAGCACACAAAGGTGCTTCTTTAAACCTTAAGCAATGGCATTAAAAAATAAAAATATACCCATAAGAGTTCGCGGCATCCTCCCCCCCCCCTTTTCGTTTCCTAAAGTGCAAATGCATATTTAGTCTGAACTCTGTGCAGCGTTAGGCCTCCTTAAGGCCATTGATTTCAATACATTTAGGCATGCTTAACTTTGCATAGCATTGAGTTGCAAGTTAAGTTTTAATGACATTATAATAAAGCAATTGGGGGACGCAGGTGGCACTGTGGGTTAAACCACAGAGCCTAGCGCTTGCTGATCAGAAGGTTGGCGGTTTGAATCCCCGCGACGGGATAATCTCCTGTTCAGGGGCATACGAAGGTAAATTGGTACCCGGGGGCAAAAAAAAAATTGTTGCCCCCCACCCCCGGCATGAGAAGGTCAGTTGGTACCTGGTGCGGAAAAAATGGTTTTACATTATTTCATATTTTCTTAAAAAGGAATAATAATAAGTAATAATAATAAACTTTTATTTATATCCCACCCTCCCCAGCCAAAGTCGGGCTCAGGGTGGCTAACATCAGATACATAACATTGGTATAAAATCAAACAATAATTAAATTACCTCCTAAAAACATCTCAAAATCAAATTAAAGTCTAATTAGATGGCTTTCCACAGGGTTAGGGTTGGGAACAGTAAGTGTTCTCTGAACTGAAATTTCAGCCTTCATGACATAGGAAAACAGCCAAGTGAACAGCTATTTTGGTGGAGGAGGGTCAAGATATTAACCAATATGCATGAAATTTCATATATAGCTATATAATCCCTAGTATAGTAAGATAAGACCTTCGGAGCAGGCATTTTCAAAAAAACTCCTTCGTAACTTGTCACCCCCTCCATTATGGAACCCGGGGCGGCCCCCCCCTTTGCTACGCCCCTGCTCCCGTTGCTCGGTCCCATCTCCTGCCCACCTAGCAGTTCGAAAGCACATCAAAGTGCAAGTAGATAAATAGGTACCACTCTGGCAGGAAGGTAAACGGCGTTTCTGTGCACTGCTCTGGTTCACCAGAAGCGGCTTTGTCATGCTGGCCACATGACCCGAAGCTGTACGCTGGCTCCCTCGGCCAGTAAGTGAGATGAGCGCGCAACCCCAGAGTCGGGCACGACTGGACCTAATGGTCTGGGGTCCCTTTACCTTTACCTAATAAAACATGCTGCTCCTTTTCTCAACTTCACTAGTTTTCAGCATCGTAGCAAACTCTTGCCTGCTGCATCGTTGCTAAAGTGAGGAGCACCAGCTGTGGCTCAAGTTGGCGCATGCGTGCACTTGTAATTGTACATACAAAATCTGCTTAGATCCACTCAGCTGCCCAGTGCAGACATATCGCTTGGTTTGCAAATTGGAAACAAGCCATAGGAACATACTGAGCCAGCCCTCTCTTCTGGCTGCCCCACTCCCCATTACAAAATTCTCCATTATCTGCACTGAGGCTGACAATGGATAATGCTAATAGAGGTTTTCGTTTTTATCGTGAAAAAACAAGCAAGCGCCTGTATCCTAGAGGGGAATAGAGACTACAGAGCTGGACGCTGGGATAAAATGAGGTGCCTGGTTGGGGTGAAACAGCCTATCACACCTGGATACACTGTATTTTGCTATACAGTGGCACCTTGGTTCTCAAATGCCTTGGTACTTAAATAACTTGGAACCCAAACACTGCAAACTAGGAAGTAAGTGTTCCGGTTTGCGGATTTCATTTGGAAGCCAGACGTGCTCCATTTTGAGTATTACGCTTCCGATTTGAGCATTACACTAAGGTTTGTCTGTCTTTGTTATCTATTTTGCATTTTTTGCTTTTGAGGCTCTCTCTCTTTTGGGCCATTCCATGAAAAATGAGCCTGATAAGATGCTAGATGAGCGCTGGACTTTGGTGAGGAAGATTCCAAACGTGCAGTCTAACCATTTTTTTAAAAGCTAAAGACAAAAGAAGTTTATTTTATGGACCTTCTTTTCAAAAGTCCACCCACGTAGTCTTCACAGAAGTGTTCAAGTTAAAAGTTTTCTGATGATTGTCCCACCCGTGACAGCATTTTTTCCTTAATTTTGTATCGTTAAATTTCTTAAACTTAATTCCTGATTGCATAGTTGTAACCAATAAACATTGATTTAAACAGATATGCTGAGTTTATCATTGATTCACCTCCCAACTCAGAGTTTTTCCATAAATCAAACTTATCTCAAGCTCCATGTCCTTTTTTTGTCCCACCCGTGACAACACTTTTAACATTTAATAAAATTGTCAAAAATATCCATAAAAATAATAAAAAAATTAGTAAAATGTTCAGTATCTTATTAAGAACATAGTTTAAATTTTGGTTGTTAATTTTTATGTATATTTACATTGTTACACATGTGTGAATACCAAAAAACATGGTCAAAGTGTCCCACCCGTGACAATGGAATGGCCCTTATGACTTGTTAACCCAGTTCAGCTACTGATTGATTGTGTGACTGCAGTACATTGTTTATGCTTTCATATGGATCAATGGTCTTGTTAGATAGTAAAATTCATGTTAAATTGCTGTTTTAGGGGTTTTTTTAAAGTCTGGAACGGATTAATCCATTTTGCATTACTTTCTATGGGAAAGCGTGCCTTGGTTTTGGAACGCTTTGGTTTTGGAACAGACTTCCGGAACGGATTAAGTTTGAGAACCAAGGTGCCACTGTATTATTTTGACAAAAATATTGATGATTGACTTACTGCGTATTGGACAACTTGTATCCAATATTTTTTTTTGGCTTTTTTACATGTCCACCATGCATGATAAACCAGACGAT